>JAKUCV010002592.1:3526-50015 GCA_028386065.3 Turnera subulata | reverse complement strand
GCTTCTATGGATCTGAAGCTTTCAACCTCGAGGCTTCTAGATCTACGGATACAAAGGCAAGAGATGGCGAGTTGTTCTTCCTTTTTCCCAGTGGCCTTGAATTGGGTCTGTTGCAGGTGACGGTTTGGTGTTATAGTGTGAAGTATGGAGCATTTTGTGAAGTGTTTACTCTCAAGGGCGGATATTGGCTTTCTTCCGTTTCTCCGGTGATGGCTATTGCTTGGCTTGCTCGCGTCTCAGAGTTAAAGCCGATAGCTGCCGACCACTGTATGCGAACTTGGTTGCTGTTTGGGGCTAGTCTTGCTTTATGCGGACATCACGTCCTCCCTTTCATGGGCAGCTGCAAGTTCTTTGGTTTGTGTTCTAACCTTTGCCTACGTCCGGATCTAAGTGTAATCATTTTGTATTTACGGTTCATGCTTTGTATGTGGTTTTATTCCACTATATTTGTGGTCTTTAATTACGTTCTTTCCCTAATTTTTAGCAATCTATGTTATTATAATATGTACGTTGTACTCGGTTTGAATTAATATATATTTACCCTTTCGACAAAAAAAAGATAAGATGAGATACTTGATTATTCGGTAGGAGCAGCAGGGGAGAAGAAACGGGAACACAGATACTACGGCAAAGAAAAAGAGCAGCTACTGCCAATAATGAAAAAAAAAAATTGTAACATTATGAGTCTAGTTGCAGCTCTTCTCTGTTCAGCCAAAAAAAATAAAGAGTCAATTAACCCTCCAAGCTTATCACAGTTGGAAAAGTCTTGTGCATTACTGCTATGCAATCTCTAGTCTTTCAAGATGAATACATCAACATGTGATATAGCAGTTGGAATAAACAGTTAATTAACCTTCTACCAAATTTAGCTTCTGTTGGAAAAGTTCTGCGCTATTAATTAATCCTGCCTTTTTTTTTTTCAAAGGTTTAATCCTGCCTATTTCGACGATACAAGTATGTGTTATAACGTCTAATTGCAAATTACACTTGGTTTTCAATCCCTTGGTGCTTTCTTTGCAATTGCAGCACTTCAATTCGTGTTAATTTGATTAGATTATGTAGGCATTCCTTTTGTTTTTTTACAGCCCGTTTGGTATCATGGAATTGAATTCAATTCCAAGAATTGAAATCAATTCCTTAGTTTGGTATAATTCTACTTAACTTAAAATAAGAATTGAATTCTATTTTTTATTTTTGGATCAATATTTTGGTAATATTTCAAATCCAAGCAAAACTTATCGGATTTAGAATTCAATTCCATTGGAAAAGTATTGGTATGTCTAAAAAATAAAAATGACCCTATACTCTTATTTTAATTTTTTTAGCAAAAAGACAACTTAGGTAATTTTAACAATTCAATTGATAATTTGATTTATACCAAATATTGAAATTGAATTCAATTCCTCATTATTAAAAAGTATACTAAACATGAGAATTGATTTCATAATGAATTCAAATTCTAAATTTTTAATGATTTGAATTTAATTCCAATTCTAAATTAATACCAAACGGATTATTAATGAAAATGCCAGTGTAGGACGACTGTTTAAAAGAGCTTGACGAGCATATATGCACGCAGGTGTGTGATTGTGATGAATTCATTTGTTCATAAGAATACATATATATTCGAGTTCCTGTACAACATACAGCAAAAGCCAAAAGGGTAAGAAGTATCAGTAAAAAAAAAAAAAAAGATAAACACGCAACCCCAGTATGTATATAATGCACATGTAGTTTTTCTTATAAAGAAACACTAATAAATTTAGTTCAAATCAGTTTTTTTTTATCTGAAAGTGTTAAGACTTTATTAAGCTGATAAAACAGTTCGGAGAACCCCATCTCCGTTTACATCAGAGGCAAGCAAGTCATTCCCACCATCAGGTGGTCGTACAAAATGCGAAACACCAAGCGGAAACTGGAAAGCAAGATTCGCAAGCCAATCTGCGACCTGATTTGCCTCACGATAGACATGAGACAAAGTAACTAACCATTCACGACCTAGGATCTGCCGAACTGCTGCAAACAGCCCTGTAAAGCGGCGATTACTAACACCATTCTCACAGAGATGGTTCACCACCATTGCCGAGTCCACCTCAACGTCAACAAAGCGAAAACCCATCTCCCAAACCTTGAGTAAACCCACATATAAACCCCATAATTCAGCTTGAAGTGGGGAACATTGACCAATATGGAAACAAAAACCAGCAAGCCAAAGGCCATGACTATCAGTTTTTGTACACGATAATATATAATATGATTATCTTCTAAAATATATATTATAATTAATATAAGAATAAACATAAAAAATATATAAGAAAATTTTAAACTGTTCCTCAAATAAAAGAAAATTTTAAATTAATGAAGTTATGAATAAAACAAGAGCGGTGGTAATTCATTTTTAACTTTAAAATTATTCATTTGTCATAATTTTACATAAGATTCTTCATATTTCTAATATTATTTACTAAATTTGAGTAGAAATAGTTATCTTACTAATAATATTTTTATTACTTAATTTTTCTATAATTTAATTTTATAATTTATAAATTTGTCTAAAATTATCTTTTAAATATTCTTTTTCTTATTCACTTGTATTAGTATATTTGAATTGTAAATTTAATCATTTTTATAAAGAACTTATATAAATTTATTTGTTTCTATTTTATTATAAATAATATTTTTAGAGTTTATATTGATTCTATTATCCTTGTAACAGTCCGGGTAAAATTTATGTTTTTACCGGGACAGTAAAAAAAAGCTTTGTACAGTAATTTATCTTATGAAATTAATCTTGGGTAATTATTTCAGGGTAAATTATGTATCGGATTCTGAAACCGACCTATACCCCACGTCCTGGATTTTTCTGCGGATTTTACGGACCAGAGTTGGTATTTTTTGGGTCCAGAAATCTCGAGAAAAGTCAGGTTTATCCTCGGGATAACGGACCAGAAATAAAGTCAAGGGGGTATTATAGTTATTTTCTGGTCCGGACGGGACACGCCTCACATGCTGAACAGTGTTGAGTTTTGCAGCCGCCTCTCGTGTGACACCTGTGAACTGCTTGTGTGACCCGTGCTTTACCAGTTTTCTGCTCGTGCTTAATCAGTGTTGCATGCCTGCCTTAACCAATCCTCTGCCAGTGTTCTTCTCTGCAACCCATTCCCTGCAAACCATCCCCTTACTCCCTGCTTCACCTGCAAAACCCACAAAACCAACCGCAAAAGAAGAGAAAAAAAAAAGAAAAACAATAAACACAACACAACTCTTGCCGCCGGCCGCCACCAGCACCACCACTTCGTCTCCTCCTTCTCCTCCTCTCCAGCAAAGCTGTCACGCCGCTCGACGAAGCTGTGTCGAGCCCTTCCTTCCACGCCGTCGGGTCGCCTTGCTCACGCCTCCAACTCACGCGACGCCGACAGGTTCAAACAGCTTCCAACTCGCCGCCGCCAGCTACCACCTGCAGATCCGTCGACGTCGTGCACCACCCTCTCTTCTCCCTCGCCGGCCGCTCTTCCCGCTGCTCGCTACCGCCGTCGACCCGCGACCACCTGCTGCCGACCTCGCCTTACCGTCATTTCGCCACCTCCCTGCCGCTGAAGACCGTCGTTCCAGCAGCCTCGACGCCGTCAGTCCTCGTCGTGTCGCCTTTCCGTTCTGCTCGTGTCGCCTTCCCCAGCTCGCGCTCCGGGTCGAGTTTGACCCGACACCTCAACCGGGTTGCAGACTGATTGGTTTGGGTTTGATCCAGTTTTGGGTGTTGGACTAGGAGCTTGGGTTTTGAATGGGTTGGGCTGAGGGCTGCTGGGCCTGCTATGTGGGTTGGCGCCTAGGCCCTGTTTGGGGCTTGGGTTGGCCCATGTGGTAGGCTGGGCTTGGACTCATAGGCCCAGTCCGATTTTCTTTTAAAAAAAAAATAATAAAATCTGGAAAAGGAATAATTTTGAAAAATATAATTATGGAAAGGAAAATAATTTTGGGTAAATATATATGGTATATAATATTTTGAGGAAGTAATTTTAGAAAGGATATTATCAAAGTATTATGCCGGAATAATAACCGGGCATATGTATAGTATATTTTTGGCACTTGTAATTAAATGGTAAATTATGATGATAACGGAACGTAACCCGAGATGATCACCGAGTGGGCGTAGTGTTTTACTTTGCGGTTTATAGTATTAGTTACCATTTGCATATCTCAGTTGTGCATCTTATGTGTACATATTTATTTATTTAATATAACAGCTGATAACGAGCAGTATCCCGAGGAACCAGAGCCGGGACAAATTGAGGACTTTCAGGAGTAGGAAAATCGGCCAAGGTGAGGATGGATAACCTTTGATATGTTGCACATAATACTGTGTTTGTTTCTCTGATAAATGTTTGCTTGATTGAACTGCTGAGCCGATTGAGTTTGGTTGTTGTGTTACTATTATTGTTGTTGATCTGTTAACCATGGATAAACTGATATGATGAGATAATTGGATAATTGGAAGTTGTGTTGACAACTTTATTGTCACTTGGAAAGTAGTGGTACGACTCGATGGTTAGAGACTGTTTTGTGGTGGCTATGATCTGGGTTACTTTCATCCTAAGCATGTCTATGCTTGGGATGTCTATCCCGGTTTATTATATTTTCTGGATGTCTATCCCTGGGATCTATTTTTAGGATGTCGATCTCTGGGCTCTCTTGATTTGATCTAGCACCCAGAACATGTTAATAACCAGGTACGACCCTAGCTTGTCCAGTGGCAGGGCCCTGAAGATAAAATTGGAAATTATATTGTCTTTTGGTCTTGGCTCAGTCATAATCTGGTTGAATCTTTGATTGTCTTTTGCTTGTATTTTCTTCGAAAGTATTATGTTTGCCTGCATATTACTGTTTATCTTTGGTCGGTGAGCACTTTGGACTCACCCCTCGCCTGCGGGGTTTCATCCCGTAGGATGAGTTGCTCGTAGTACAGGTACGTGGTTCGGCCAGCTGCTGTTTCTACTCCACCAGACTCCGGATCCATACCTCCGTGCATCTCATTCTAAGACTTCCGCTGCTGTATTTTATATGTTGCTGTGTTGCTGTATTACTTCTGTTGCTGTATCATATGTTCTCTGTTACTGCTGTTGAGCTTTGGGAGTATTTGTGGATTGAATAATGGTCCCTAGGATCGGGTGACAGATGCTGTACTTGAGTTTGATTGTATTATACTTTGTAACATATGTACTGTTTGCTACTGTAATAAGAATAGTTCTGGCACGTGTTTACCATGTACGGTAAATACGGGTCGGGGCGCTTCAATCTTTCTCTTGAATATACTAGCAATAGTATGTTTATAATTTTTTATTTTATTTTTAAATATTAATATGCTATAAACTTAATTTTCAAACATTTTTTCCCGCACATATATTTTAAACTCGTCTATAACGATTCTAAATAACCAAGTCCTCATTTGCTTCTATTAATAATTTAAATTTATAACATTTTTCTTACTTTTAAAAAGTGCTTTATCAATAAATCTTTGTTATTTTTATAAAAAGCATTATTTTAAAAATAAATATTAATTATATATTCTTTTTATTTATTTAATATAGATCTTATTTAATTTAATGCTTGAAATAATTAAATAAAATTTCTAAAAAAATTAGGTAAATATTTATGTGCAAGTAAAAATGTTATTAACTTCTTCACTTTCATTATTTATATAAATTTTATCCTTATATAAAATTATTGTTAATAGTTTCTCTGTTTACTTCTTACTTTTATGAGCAAATTTTTGCATTCTTCACTAATATTCAATATCTTGTCATTTCTTTTAATATGTTATTTTTGTAAGCCAAAAATAAGCTAAGAGGGGTGAATTAACTTTGTTGAAGAGACCGTAGGTTTTGTAGAATTTTTTCGCATCAAATTAGTGATCTAGACAAAATTATATTTTGTAAACCAATTTGTACTAAATTCTGGAAAGTTGAAAAATTAAAAGACTAAGTGCGAAAATGCAAGGTAACCAACACACAAGTATTAACATAAGAATTTAGATTGGTTTTCCTCAAAGCAATAGGATGCATCCACTAAGGCTCCCCCTAAAAATTTTTAAAAATAATTAACTGGTTTCTTCCAAAAGAAAACTCAATCTATTGCAACTTAGCTTTTCCAAAATTTAACTACGTGTATAAGCATACAACACTAAGGCTACGCAAACAGACAACTACCCTGATTACACAAAAGCAATTCTACATTTAGACCCTTTCCAGGACTTAAGGCCCTCAGACCCTACCAACAAATCCGCAAAACTGAAAGGGAAGCTGGGATGCAAAAGCTTGACCCAGGAGAACACCCTCAAAACAATCCGATCAAACAAAATACCCTAGTCCACAACCTGCCCATCAAAGATGACCTGGTTACGAGCAAGCCAAACACTCCAAGTCGTAGCAAAGCAGACAATAACCCAAGAGGACCTGCACTTAGCCGAGCCAGCCAAGCAACTCCACCGCACAAGGAAATCCTCTAAACAACTCGGCATGCACCAACTCAAACCCCACCAAGCAACCAACTTAGACCACAAAATCCACACAAATCGACAATGAAGCAATAAATGGTCTCTAGTTTCAACAGATTCTTTACAAAAAGGACATAAAGCATCTTCAACAGAATATAATATGACGTATCAGCAAGCAAGACCTAGTAGTAATCCCATGATGGAAAGACATTCACATAAAACACTCCACTTTAGGAGGTACTAGGCTCATCCACACAGAGGGTTTTAGAAAACCACCATGATAAGCAGGAAAGAACAATTTATAGTCAGCTTTAACTGAATAGAGACCATTAGGACTACTTGACCATACCCACTTATCTTTATGATCATGTCGAAGCTAATCCACAACTAGGAAAGCTTTTAATCTCATCAAAGTCCACGACTTCCCAAGAGTAAAAAGGTCCGCCACTGATGCTCTCAAACCCGGCTAGAATCACTCAACCTAAAAGCCTCTCGAACACTCCTATTTTAGCCAAGAGACAAGGAGAATAGCCTAGGATACAAGACCTTAAGAGCCCCCTTCCCTAACCAATTATCATGCCAAAACCTGCAGCAACTACCATCCCCCAAACTGATTGTTGCAAATTGATTTAAGCACACCCCTCCATTGCCGAGTTCCAAACCACATTTAACAATATGCCTCCACAGCCCGGAAGACCTATTAAGATCAAATTCCGGCCAAAACGATTCAGATTACCTTAAATAGCTATTATGAACAATGCTAGCCCATCTTGGTTCAAAATTACGAAGATACTTCAACTTACAATACCTCCACGTCCATTTAAAAAGTAGACAATGATTCTTAATCAAAATAGCCTCAATTCCCAGACCCCCGCGATCTCTTGGTTTAGCAATTTTCTCCCACGCAACAAGGCACATCTTTCGCTTATCACCACTGCCACTCCACAAAAAATACCACTATAGCTGAATAATCTTATTAGCCACTGAAATCGGAATTTTAAACAAGGATAGAAAGTAGATGGGAAGATCACCAAGCACTGGCCGAATCATGGTAACTCTACCCCCAAGGGACAAGAATTTACCTTTCCATGTAGCCAACCTGCTCCTAATCCTCTCTACCATTGGCTCCCAAGAACACGCCTTCCTCATGTTTTGGCCGAGAGGGAGACCCAAGTATTTAATAGGTAAATTTTCCACCCTACTACGAAGCTGACCAGCCACCTCAGAAACTCTCCGATCCAGGATATTTAAACCAACCACACTACTCTTATGGAAGTTGATACACAAATCAGAGAGAACCTTAAAGCATCACAGACACCATTTTAGATTCAAGAGAGAATCCGTATCATCAGGAGAGAAAAAAACAGTATCATCAGCAAACTGGATCACTGAAAAAGCTGGTTGATTCACAACCAATTCTTTCACCAAGGACTCCTCAACAGACCTTTTAACCATTAATATGAGACCTTCTGCACAATGTTGAAAAGAAATGGAGAAAGAGGATCACCTTGCATAAGACCCCTGAAAGTACAAAACTCTTCAGCCGGTGACCCAGTAATGTGGACAGTTAGCTTTGGAAAAGCCACACAACTCCAAATCCACCTTTGCCACCTAGAGCCAAAACCCATCGGCTCTAGCATTTCCATCAAGAATCCCATGACACCAAATCATAAGCCTTCTCAATATCGATCTTCCACAAGAAACCTTTGGCACCCGATTTCTTAACCTGATTAATCACCCCTGCAGTAGTAAGGACACAATCCAAAAAATTAAGGACATTACATACATTTTACAGCATGTACTGCAGTTTTTTGGCCTTACGTTTAGTACCAATTCTTGCATTTAGATGTAAAATTACTTTCTTTACCCTCGGATACTTTCAAGTGCAATTAGACCTTTTTTAGAGCATATTTGGCGATTTTGGTCTAAACCAGCAGCGCCCGCTGCTGAAAAAGCTAATCCAGAAACAAAGCAGCGCCCGCTGCGACAAAATATCTGCTCTTAAACCTTTTTTTCCGAGATTTGTGCCTACAAGTCACGAGTATTTATGAGGATGCACGTGGACACTCCTTTGAAGGAAAGAAGACTTTGCTATCTACTTTTGAGGAGATTACTTATTGTTCAAGACTTAGGGTTTTAATAGAAAACTTGGTTGATATAAATAGAAAAAAGAGAGAAAACCCTAGAGACATCTTTTCGATTTCTCTTCTCCACACGGCAAAAAGGAGTTTGAAGGCAGAGAGTTGGTAATTTCGGCAAAGAAAAAAGTGTTTAATTTAAGTTCTTGACATAGCATGGCGATTACTATTCTATTTGTATTTTTTTTCTTTCATGAACTAATTCTTCTATCTAGGTTTATGGGATGTAGCTGCACTTTGATGTTTGATTAATAATTCATTTCTGTTTTTTTTAAATTCATTATTACCTTTGATTTGTTATAGAGTGCTTAACAGTGTCTGTGGTTTGATCACCCTCAAACACTATTTTAGATGCCTTACTGACGAACCGAGAGGAGAAACTATGAACTCGACCGTTCTATATCAAACCTCTATCCTACTGATCATCGAGAGAGACTTTAGGGTAGTTGAGGATAACAGCGCCTGCTGTGCCTTAGGACAGGCTTCACTGGTGAAAGCAGGTTGTTCGGCACTAGGGTAGGTTTACAATAGCATGCGACAGCAGATTGTAGACAACTCAGGCTAGGTAGCCCTTCAAGGTAGACGAGTTTAATTACCAGAATATTGAATTATTAAGCAACTAGGCTGTAGTGAACCTCCGGACAACCTAGGTTCCATTCCACGTGCGTTTTCTTTCTATTTGCAATCGATTCCTTTACTTTCTGTTTTATTTATTTTATTGTTACATAAATCCCAATCTCGAATTTATTTGTTAATTATTTTATAGTCTAATCGATTAAGATCTTTAAGGACAGTGTTGTTTCGCAGTCCATGTGATTCGACCTTGTTACTACAACACCTGTATACTTACAAAATTTTGTGCGAACAGTAATAGAGTGGTAATAGTAGAGTAGTAGTAGCTGAGTAGTAGTAGACTAATACTAATTGTAGGATTCGAACTCGAGATCTTGCGAAACCAAGTCGAGACCTTGGAGCAACACTATCTATAGTATAGAAGTAGATTAGTAGTAGTTGTATAGTACTGCTATGGTAGTAGAAGAATTTTTTTTTTCTTGGAGAAATATGGTAGTAGAAGAGTAGTACGTAGTAACCTGACCAGGAGGAGAGAGTCACAAAGTAAGTATCCTAGTTGAAATCAGACGGGAGGGGAACCAGAAAAGTACACTCACTCACTCGATCACTGCACACGGTTTGCAGGCAAAGTACAACTACAGTATCTTCCACCATTCATTCTTTCTTCAGATTAATTGGCTCGGTCTCCAACACCCCTACCTGCGCACGCATATTTTGTCTGTTCAAATTACAAAACCACCCCCATCGGTGATCGTACGCACAGTACCACCAGGCACTACTAGTACAGTTTTAAAAGAAAAACCAACAACGAAAAACAAAACAAAAAGCCAACGGCCAAGAATTAGTACAAAGCTTTTTAATTTGCCTATATTTTTATGCTTTAGTACGACAAATATCACAATTGAGGGCAAGCTCAGCGATCAAGAAAGGGAACAAAACCACGTGAAAAATCACAATTATTTGCTGTACCAAAATTAATTCCTCTTCCTCTTGTTCAAAAACATAATTAATTCCTCTTCTCATTATAATGATGAATTACGTCCCCCACCGCGCTTGCTCATAACATTCGAGCTGTATATTTTCGTTCACACAAAATAGAAAAGCTTTCGTATACTGTTTGTTTTGGTGGCTAATTAGGGCAAGTTGCCTATTAAAGGACAAGCATTCTCTCTTTACAAACGACTACAGCAATTGAAATCCTGTGCGAATTTCTGTAAATTGTGTTTAGAAGCCAAACCATGGAAATGTAATACTATGTGTCCTTATTCTTTCTTTTTGTAATTAAAAGTGGTAGAATCACGGGTCTCATCCCAATACAGCGCAGAGCTATGCTTTTTCTTGTTCTGATTGAAATCTGGACGTTTGACCCCACAAACGGGGAAACGCCACGCTACTCGGTACACACCGAGAAGTGAGTTCTAGTAGTAGTAGTACGTAGTACTCATTCTGTGGGAGTTTGAGCTATTATTTTGTGGGCTTATCGTGGATATTAATTGTGTCCAAGAAGATGAAGTTGTGGTCCGATATTCCTTGCTCATTGTCTCTGATTTAGAAATTTTTGTACGTCTTTCATTTTTTTTGGTACTAATCGAGATTTTATTCATTAGAGAATATTAAGGTGGTTAAGTACAGCAAGGAGGGGCCCTTGTCATTGGGTAGATGACAGGGTTACAGAGTGAAAAAAGCAACAAGAAATCCTATTATCCTGTAGTAAGCTGTCAAAACAAGGCTTCAATTAAATCGTATGCAGACACCCTCCCAATGTCTTAAAACATCTACCGAAGCCAAAATGTTGTAATGAGAATACGGGAAGTCCGGTTGTAATGCTTTAATCCACCAAAAGACTCTACACACCGTAATATCGAAAAGAGAATCCCAACTTATGACTTCATTGTTAAAGAATTTCTTGTTTCTCGCCGTCCACAGGGACCAATAAGCAGAGTAACCAAGCATCATCCAGATTGATCTTCTTTGAGCAGAACTCTCCAACCAAGGCCATTGACAAAGCCACTGGTTTATGGATTGAGGTACAGTCCAGATAATTCCCCATCAACGGCAAAGTTTACTCCAAAGGGCCCAAGAGTAATGACATTGTAGAAACAAATGATTGGAAGACTCCATTTCTTGATCACACAAGATACAGAGTCCCTGTTCGCTTGTCAAGATCCCCCTTCTGACAAGATTTTCTCTAACTGCCACGCCACTATTGAGCAACTGCCACATAAAACATTCAACTTTCGGAGGGCACAAATTCAGCCAAACATTGGGCAGTTTTGTTAACTGCATAGAGGCATGGATAATGAAGTCCTTCCCTGCCTTCACTGAGTAGACCGAATTCTTAGAGGATCCCCAAAACCAACGATCCTGCGATCTTGGGTTCAAGGACAGAAGGAGCAATTCTGCGTCAATTCTTCTACATGAATCCTTCTCCCAATCATAAAGTCGTCTCTTCCAAATATTTGCCAAATACAACGGTACCTTAAGGACAAATTCAGCCAGGGTACCATTCTGGAGGGAACTAATCGAGAATAATCTTGTAAAGGTAGAACTAAGGGTACCAATAGGGCACCACTTATCATGCCAGAAGGAGATACAAGAGCCTGATCCTACCTGAAGAGTGAGATGGTTTTTCAAGGCTAAATTCGGTAGGCTTATGTCATCAGAGCAGCGAATCACGTTCTTCCACAAGCTAGACATTTTTTGCTCACAAAATTTCGGCTCCATCATCCCTGGATTCTGCACACACTTAGCTTCTATAAACTTTCGCCACACGGAATCCTCCTTTTGTAAAAATCTCCAATACCACTTAAAGCATTGGCTATTGTTTTTTATGAGTAAAGACTCAATACCAAGACCTCCATAGACTTTCGGCCTTGCCACCTTGTCCCAAGATACCCAACACAACTTCCTTTTTTTCTTGGAACCCACTCCAGAGGAATTTTCTGTGGACTTGGATCAGTTTTTTGCGCACACCTGCAGGTAACCTGAAGATAGACATGTAATAGAGAGGAAGAGATGAGAGAGTTGCTTTAATCAAAAGAACACGTCCTGCGAAGGAAAGAAATCTGGATTTCCAAGATTTCAACTTTTTCTTGTATTTCTCGATCACTGGATCCCAGCTTGCCATCTTCTTCATATTAGCCCCAAGAGGAAGGACCAGATATTTGACTGGAAGTTTCTCCAGCCGGCATAGGAGAAGATCTGCTAGGAACTTTGCCCTAACCCTGTCCATGTTGAGCCCGATGATGCTGCTCTTATAGAAATTTATCTTCAAGCCAGACATGATTTCAAAGCACCTGAGAATTCTTTTGAGGTTGAGGAGGGATGAATCGTCAGCTTTGGCAAGAATCAGAGTATCATCCGCAAATTAAATCAAATTTGAAGGGATATTATGGATGTTAAGACCTTCAACGAGTCCGCTCTCAATGGCTGCTTCCATGGATACCCTCAACCCTTCGGCAGCAATAAGGAACAAGAATGGGGACATGGGATCGCCCTGTTTAAGACCTCTTTCCATTCCAAACTGAAATGTTGGAGATCCATTGATAAGGACAGCAATGGTGGATGACTGCAAACATGAGTTTATTAAGGAAATCCATCTTGATGGGAAGCCCATGTGCTCCATTACTTGGAATAAATAACTCCAAGAAATAGAGTCATACGCCTTCTGAAAGTCGAGTTTCCATAAAACAGTAGGTTCCTTATTTTTCTTCAGGGAATCTATGAATTCTGATGCTAAAAGAACAACATCAAGAATGTTTCTACCTTCCAGGAAAGCGAACTGTGAGTTGCTTATGAGAAAAGGTAGTACGTTTCTAAGCCTGGAAGATAATATCTTTGAAATTATCTTGTATATTGCACTCACCAAGGTAATAGGCCTAAATTCATTAAATTCTGATGCACCATCCTTTTTCGGTAAGAGAGTGATGTAGGCGAGATTGACTCCTTTTGGAAGACGTCCATAATCGAAGAACTCCTTTACTAAATCAAACAGATCCTCCTTAATTCTATCCCAACTCCTCTTATAGAAATTCAGATTGAAACCGTCGGGCCCTGGGGCTTTTAACCCATCACAGGTCCATACCGCATCTCTCAACTCCTCCAAACAAATAGGTTTTAAGAGCCCTTCTAACTGATCAGGCTGAAGACGTGGAAACCTATTCCTGCATCTCATCATAGGTCTGAAACTCAAGTGATCGCGATACAAATTTGAGAAAAAATTCACCGCCTCCTTCTTTATTAACTCCGATTCGACCAGCTCTCTTCCTTCGCTATAAATTGAAGAGATGGAATTTCTTCTTCCTCTTGCACAAGCAGAGACATGGAAGAATCGCGTGTTGCGATCACCTAGTTTGAGCCAACTTATTATAGATTTTTGTCTCCACATTACTTCTTTTTGCTTCCATTTATGGATGAGATTTTGTTTAGCTTCACCTCTTCTTTTCAGTTCGGCCTTTGAGAGAGACACTGTTTCTGCTTTCAAATTAATGGCCTCAATCTCCTCTTGTAAGGCTGCCACAGTCGCGTCAATGTTCCCAAAGGAAGATCTGTTCCATTCTAATAATAATTTTCGCATGAGGCTAAGTTTTTTCATCAACTTGAATCTACCTGGGAGATCACTTTCGTACTTCTTCCAAAAGGATTCTATAGACTCTTTGAAGTGTTCGTCTTTCCACCAGCACTCCTAAAACCTGAAAGGTTTGAAACCCCAGTTTGTTTTCTCCTGGGAAAGTATCAAATGCTAGTGGTCTGAAGTGCCTCTTTTACCTGCCTAAAGATTTAAAGATTTGAAGGCCAAACTCCATTCTGCTTGAGCCATAGCTCTGTCAATTTTGCTGGCTCCCAAACTGTTTGCCCAAGTGAACTTTCGGCCACTTAAAGGAAATTCTATGAGTTTCATGGAGTCCATGAACCCTCTAAGTGCGCCAGCTCCCCTAGCATATAATCTATTACTTCTTCTGTCTTCTGCAGTGATAGTCTCATTAAGATCCCCTATTACCATCCAAGGAGAAGAAAAGGACTATTTTATTGCTTTCAATTTGTTCCACATGTCTATCCTGTGATCCACACTACCATCCCCATACACAAAACAAACACAATACTTCTCCGTTGAGTCCCCAAAACATCCCTCTACTAAAATCCAATTTTTTCGAGTTTGACACCGTGAGAGCCGAAAATAAGATTCGTCCCACATCAATAAGAGACCACCAGAAGAACCTTCTGCATCCATGGTACGAAAATCCAAATCCCCTAAATTCCATAGGCTTGTACAAAAGTTCCTATCAATACCCCTTTGCTTAGTTTCGCAGATATAGACCATCCTTGCTTCATTTTGAGAAATTAACTCCTTGAGATGACTATGTTTGATTCTAGACCCCAATCCTCTTGCATTCCATGAAATAAGACTGAACATGATGAAATAGATAAACACGCTAATACGCAGAAAACATTTTAGAACTCCATCAAGGCTCCTGATCGATGTTCCTGTTCCACTCTTCTCCTTCTTTGACGATTAAATCCCTTACCACAGTTCTCACCTCATTAACATCATTCTGATCCCAACCCAAACAACTCCCCACTTGTAGTGTTAACTCAGCCTCGGCATCAAAATCCACAGCAGGTAGACAAGAAGATGTCACTGGTACCTTTGCTACTGTGTTTCTGTTGTTTACTCTTCTGACGTCGGAATCAGATAAGGTGTCAGTTGAAGTAATGCTCCCAGTAAATTTTCTAATTTTCTTAAACTTCTGGGCTTTTCTAGACTACTTGGCATTAAGGGCTAGTCTGATTTTTTGGTCAATTAATTTGGATAGGCTCAAGTCCTGGATTGGGTTATAATGAGTACTAGAGGATAGGGGGCCTAACTTTGACTCAGGGGAAGCTGGCCCAGTCCAGGATTCATTCCTGTTTTGTTGAGAGGGAGTTCGCTGCATACCACCAACAAAACGTAGGTGAGCCCAGTGTCCCACGAATTTACTGCTACTGCCAGAGCTTTCTCCAATTTCCCATGTAGTAGGATTATATTGGATCCCACTATTGCAGCGGGTCTTTTCTACTCTTGAATTTGGTGAAATCCCTTTACTGCTAGCACGCGAACTGTATGGAGAGAGGGGCCTACCGTCATTTGCCAGGGGAGGAACAACAGCTGTCATAACTGGTGATGTAGATTTCCTAGGAGACTGTCTCTCGGGCCGATTGGCATGCTCAATTATACCTTGTAGTTGGAAAGGATCCGAGTCCGAGGCAAGCATCTCAAGAGTTGAGAAGTGATTTTCAGCATTCAAATTTTGTACATCTCTGCCGCCGAAGTTTGCGGTGGTTTTGTGGTGGTGGATTGGTGTCTCAGCCTCCAGAGAGATTAAATCATTAACTGAAACTTCACCAGTAACACCATTAGACAATGGAATGAATGGGACAGGAACCTCGATGCAGGATACGATAGATTTGGTGCCTTTGATATCAAGATTTACTTCCCAGGCAATTTGTTTCTTGACCGAAGTTAAGACCTGAATGAATGCAAACTCCAAATTTGTTCTACCTCCTGTGATCTCTGCCAATTTGACCAACTTGCCATAGCCAGTGCAGACCTTTTCAAAGAATTGCATGCACCATGCATGAAGAGGAACTCCCGAGAGTTTAATCCAACAAAGTCGATTAGTGGCATTATCACCCACCTTCCATGCCCTAAACACTTGGAAATAATCAGAAACCCAAGCTGGGGCCTGGGATACTAAGGCATCGCGAACCGCCACAGATGGAGTATGAATCAACACCGAGTCTCCACCTAACCCACTGATGATACAATCCTTTAAACCATTTGAGAATAGAACCCTCTGGATAGCATCTCTCTCCATGGGAAAAGATAGGGTTCCGAAGATACAACGGGATAACCAATCATTATTTTCCTCCGGTGGGTTAAAATTAAATTGGGAGAATCCTGTGCATACCACGCTCTCCTTCGCCTTCTCCTCACCGTTGACAATCTGAGCAAACGATATTCCATTCAGAACTTTACCATCGATCAATCTCTGCTGAGAAGGAGAGTTGACATTGTTACTTTGTTGCTTGCTTCTTGCGAGATTGGCACGAAGGGTGCCGCCCTCAACAGCAATGGAAGTGATTCTATCAATCATTGCATCTACCGAGTTTCCCTTCATGACCCTGATGAAACCAAAACGTTTTCCATTCTTTGCCAACTTTTTTGGGATGTAGATGTCGACTATATCACCTACAGCAGATACTTTTGAAAGGACATCTGATACAGTCCAGTTGAGAGGTAGATTCTCTACGTAGAGACTGACAAGTTGATGATTCCTAATAGCTGCATTGATAGTGTTCCTATTCCATTTTGAAAAGGAAAGAGGTTTAGAATGAAGGGGTGCGGTGTTTGGTTTGCCTTGGAAGTG
This sequence comes from Turnera subulata, assembly GCA_028386065.3. NCBI lineage: Eukaryota > Viridiplantae > Streptophyta > Magnoliopsida > Malpighiales > Passifloraceae > Turnera > Turnera subulata. The sequence continues at coordinate 33,408 of JAKUCV010002592.1, read as the reverse complement.
GGCCTGTGTGGAAAATGGGTGAGTGATGGGTGGATGACCAGGGTTGGAAGGGAGGGATTGGGAGTGGATAGAATAAGGCTTGTTAGAGGTGGCCGGCGGATAGTGAAAGGTTGGGGTGGATGACAGGGTGGTTGTTTGACCGCGGAGGCCAGGCGACATTTGGGAGAGGGGAGGGAAGGCGCGGGCCACCATAGCGTGTCTTGCTTTTGTACGTCTTTCATGTAGACATGTTGTCGATGAGAAGTTTGAACCTAGAGTTCTAAACTGTCTATGCCTGATAACATCTATACCGTTTTGCTCAGTATTTCTGATGGCTGATCAGTAGTTATTATGGAATTTTTTAGCTAATCTATCAAAGTTGTTGTGTATAACTAAAGTGCTTGTACTGGGATACGATCTACAAATCTCCCCATATATATCAAAATTTAATCTACAAGTCAATTGTCGTATACATATTTTTCTCTCTGAGGTAAGAATTTCTTTTCTGTTGATACTACTTTTACACTCAAACCTCACCCTTCAAAAATTGTGGATGGAATCAATTTTGTATTTTAATTTATTTGGCTAGACAGAAATCAAATGTTCCTTTACTATTTTATTTTTCCTGGTGAACTTGAGCTAACTTTCTTTCGTTGTTTGCTTCCTTGCGAACTAAATGTCTAAATGCCAGCACAACCATAAACGCAGCTGCCCTAGTTGAATCCTGACCAAACTGAAACCATAAAAAGGACAGCTTGCAGGTGAAGTACTACTACTACTACTGTACAGTGACATGATCAGTTCGGCTCACTCTCCAAGGTAAAAAAGATCCCCTCCATTCAACATACGTCCACATATCTATTTGTCAGCTATCAAATTGCAAAGACATTGCTTTACATGCACAGGACAGGACAGTACTTGTTTGTTTCAGTGGAACGCCAAAGTTGATCCCCCGGAACCCATGTTTTTTTTTTTTGCGCATAAAAATTGAAAACCCAAGTTCTTTTTTGAAAACCCTAGTTCAATCTCCATATAATATAGTATAAAAAATTGATTTTTACGTGGGTGATAGGGATGTTATTTTTGTGTGTGGTACTTTTTTTTGTCTAAGAGAAATTAGTGTCATAGACTCATAGGTCATGATTTTGTGTGGAGGGTATGAGTATAGGTATCATGCAAGGACAACACCAATATTCGAGGAAAGGGTAAAGTTAGGGCTACAGGGGGAAGGTCATGCACAAGGTAAGCAGTATGTATGTGCACATACAGCGTCAGACGGAAGTTGGGCATAATTTTTAAAGAGAGCTAATCTCTTTATAATAGTAAGAATTTATATGAAAAAAAATAAAATCAAAGAGGGCCAAATATACATCCCGAGGTAGATTTATATGAAAAAACAAAAAAAAATCAGGAATAGCCATGCCCGTCCTTAGCCTCCCTAAGCCAGCGCCACTGCCGTCAGGTAGACACTGACGTGAGAATGGATCAGAGCTCAGCTCAGGGATCAATGACGAACAAAAGCACGTGAAAGTAACAATTATTTGCCGCGCCAATTTAATTCCGCTTTAACTCCTCCTCCCCCTAATTAGTAGTAACACAATCTGAGGCTATTAAAAATTTTAGAGTTAATTTTGCCAAAAAAAGTGTCTTATATGGACCGTTGAAGAGTTGCTTGTTGAGGGAAACCTAGTGACTAGGTCCACTCTATCGAGAAATTAATTAAGATCCTGCCACGGCATTTTGTTGGAAAAAAAAGGTAGGATGATATATCGCTTCAAGATTCGCATTCTTGAAGTCGACCACAGAATCTTATTCGTGGTATTTGTAGAAGTGTTTGCAATAGTATCGTCTGTTTATGGTGTATGATTACTGTGATAAATCATAGACAGTGGCAGAGGAGGCCTAAGGCCAGCGGTGGCATCTCATTCGTCATTGGCAGCATACTTGGATTCAACTGGGTTCTGTCTATAAGCAAGGAGCCTCAACATAGGAAGATGTCAGCTCAGCCATAATAAGTAGAATATGTGTCCCAATCATGCTCTACCATGTCAAACTGAAAAAAAAAAAAAAACAGAAAGGTGAATAGGGAAAGGACCACAATTAAATTGATGGAGATGGTGTGCGTGCCAAAGGTTAGGTTAGCAAAGTTTAATAGTAAGTGGGGATTGGGAGTTTGGGGCATGCACTTTCTTGCCATTGGTCAATGCCGGTGGCAGAGTTAGTAGCTGTTGTTGCATTTTCCAGAGTCATTAAAAGCTAGCATTTGGATTCGGTGTTGTTTTTTTTGCATTAGCACCAAGGAAACAACAAAACATGGAGCTACAGTCAGTACTGCCGTCTAGTCTATACATCTAATTTGGAATTTTCCTCCATCCTTTCTTTGTGTTCTCTCATAACACTACGACGGGGAGTTAATTGCACATAGTTTTGGAATGCAGACTACTATTAATCGAGCTCCATCGATGGAAACGTTATGCCTGCCGGAATTGATTGGTAAACTAGCTGTACTGTTAGTGTCTGTGGTGGACCACAACTTGACCAAGATTAGCGTGCTTAATTGTTGATGATATACATACGGGAGGTGATATTCCCACTCCCACATTTTATATCTACACTCCACTTTCTCTTCCAATTACTAAATTGACCCTCTTTCTATCTTACACTAATAAATTTTGCCTCGTAAGTTTCGCCTACAAAATCGGCAGACTTTGTAACATTCTCACACGTCCAATACTGCCTCTCAGGTCCTTGTTTTATTTTCCATTATTAATTTTTTCCATAATGCAGTTTGCAAAAAAAATCAAAATTTCTCGGAAAAATAAATATTGTGATTATTTCCTTTTCTATGAACTATTTTTTGAAAAGATAAAAGTGACTAATAATTATATCTATATAATAGTTAAATGAAAGGAATTATGCCTCCAGCTCATTCGTAATAAAACCACCTCTGTCAAATTGTATATTCTTATTAAAAATTTAAGTAGACCTTTTCCAAAATTGAAATGATTTTGTGCAAGATATAGGCTGAAAGTTTCTTCAAAATTTAGCATTGAAATTCTCAAGAAAGTAAATAAAACATTAAAAAATGTATATCAAAAGTATATACAAATATAAGATAAGAATACTAAAATGCAAAAGTTTGATTTTTATTTACTCTAACTTGTTTTCATATTAAATATATTTAATATACGCCATGAGCATACCAGTTTTGAGACGCCCCGACCCGTATTCACCGTACACAGTAAACACGTGCCGGAACTGTGACAACCCAACCCAACAAGGCCTAGCATACAGTGTATAAAGCACAACCCTGGCTCAACAGCCCAAAAGTATAAACAACAATATGGCCCTACGGCCCAACATCAATTACATCAATAATAATGAAACTGGCCCAATGGCCCAACAACAATAACAATATGCACAGCGGAAGACTTAAACTCACTAACACTGTATGCGACACATGCAATCTATGGATCCAAGCCTGTCCAAGGGAAACGCTGCAGCCTGTGTGGAATGCACCAAGCCTGTACATGAAACAACTCATCCTACGGGATGAAACCCCGCAGGCGAGGGGTGAGTCCGAAACGCTCACCGACGAAAGATAAACAGTGATATATTCAACCATAATACTTTCGAGGTAAACACAACAATCAAATCAGATGAATCTATCACAAACAACATAACAGTGGATTACAACTCAAACATCACAACAGAGGAAATCATCGCAAACAACACGACAGAGGACTCTCACCAAATCATATCAAGCTCAACCAATCACTTCACAAGTAAATTACCATAACAACTATATCAAGACCAATGAATGCTTAATTATTTTCTTACTACCAATTTTATCTTCCGGGCCCCGTCACTGGACAAGCTAGGGTCGTACCTGGTTATTAACTAATTCTGGATGCCAGGCCCCACCACAATCCGGGATCAACATCCCCATATCTCAAATCCGGGATCAACATCCCAATATCTCAAATCTGGGGTCAACACCCCAATATCACAAATCCGAGATCAACATCCCAATATCACAAATCCGGGGTCAACACCCCAACCAACAAACCCTCTGGCAAGACACCACAGAACTAGTCTCTAACCATCTAGTCGTACCACTACTTTCCAAGTGACAATTACATCATCTCTATTAAATTCCAATTTCCGTTATCCTTTTCCCAATTATCCACAATCAATAATCCAACATCATCCTCAACACATCATCCAAGAACCAATATCACAAACCAGTGATTACTCAACTTTTAATCATCACAGGATATTTCTCAGCACAACCAGTCAACAATTTCATATCACCAAACTTTCACATCAAACAATTCAACAATATCAAACCGTTCAACAATATTTCCAACACGATATACACAGGACTAACACGTTTCTACAACAGCATCAACAATACCATAGCAATCATGTAACAGTCAACAATCATTCCAGCAGATCAAACGAACAACAAAAACACACAAACCACAAAACTACACACACAGCATTACGGGCACATATCAGGGTTTATCCATCCTCACCTGGTATGTCTCTGAATCTGCTATCCGGTCAAATCCCGTTACCCTATACGTACATATAGGAACAAAATAATCACTTATAATGCACAACAAAATGATTATGCATGATACCGGTTTAGAAATCGTTATACGGCTTGCCTTATCCAATTTCTTTATTATGAAATTAACCTCTTTATTCACTATACCATTTATACTTAATTTCAAATTAAATCCGAAACCGAGTTTCTTATCGATATTCTAATTATACTTAATTTTAAATTAAAACCAAATCCAAACGTTCAAGCCGATATCCCGGCCCATTGGTCACTTAAGATAAGAGAAATCATAAACATATTAAAATACATGTATATATATATGTATATTTATACATAGATCGATACTAGATTAAACATATATATAGTGTAACCATATTTATACGTATATAGTAGATAATTCCCATTTTACCATATATATATTTATGTGATAAATAAAGTTGTAACTTCATTATTTAGCCAAACATAAATTTAGTAGGATACGTATATATGTAATCATTTATACACATGTGTTTATAATTCATAGGTATTCATATTTATATTTTTAGTTTACATTTGACAACTAAATCAAGTAAATAAGTATAATTGGGCCTTTAATTATTAAGAGTCCAAATATAAATTAACTAAACCGGAATTTAAATACTATAGGTCTTTCTAATGGTCCAACACAAAATAAAATTATAAATCGAATTACGAAATATAAATAGAATTAAGGATTAGTATTTGTTTAATTAAATTAAATCTTTGTTTAATTAAACAATTAGAGTCCGGGTTCGTTAACGTTGTTCGGGTTTCGTTATTAGAGTTCGGGGTCCGTTGGTAATGCATATATGTCACGGTAATATGGGCCTCCACACGTTCGGCCCGTTTTCGAGTCCGTGTGCAAACCGAGCCCAAACCCGTGCCAAAGTGTAAAGCGGGTCCAAGGAATTACCCAAAGTCCGTTTCCGGGCTCGCCGGAAAAATCCCGAGGCTTCACCGGAAAATACCCGAGGCTGCCGGAATCCTCGCCGGAATCACTGTTCACGGCAGCAAGGGATGCTCACGGTTACTGTTCACGGCTGCACCCAAAGATCTTCCATCACTGTTCATCATCCAACAAATCAAACCACCACCACAAAATAACACCACCGTACTCAGCCAGCACCACCACCACCACTATACCCACGACAGTCACATACTCCGGCAACATCAAGGACGAACCACACGCAACACAATCAAAACAACCCAAACACCTCAATCGTTAAACACACAAATCGGGTTTAAAAACTCAAAGCACAAGGAAAAGAAGAGTACAGCAGTAGCTTACCCACGCGTCCCTGCCGTCGGCGACGAAGAGAACAGGAGCGACGGCGGCGGAGGATATGGGAAGCAGAAGGAAGAAAGGGGAAGAAGCAGGGGGAAAGATCGGCGACAACACTTACCCCGTCGTCGGCGAGAGTTGCAGAGGCAGAGGGAAGGTCGAGCGGCGGTGAAGGGAGGAGGTGTAGTCGGCGGCGACGGTGTGACAGATGGGTTGTAGGGAGGAGATCGGAGGCGTCTCGGGCGGCGATGTCTCCTCGCTTGGTGGTGGCGTCGCGAGGGAGGAGATGGGAGGAGCAGGGGCGGCAGACGGCGTGTGACAAATCGAGGAGGAGTTGAGGAGATCGGCGTCGGGCCGACCTTGGGATGGTGGCGGCGGCGCAGAGGTGCAGGCGGGGTAGTGGAGGAGGTGGTGTAGGCGAGGGAGAAAAGAGGAGGGGAAGAAGGTGATGGTGGCGGTAGGAAGAAGCAGAGCAAGGGTGAGGAAGAGAAAGAAGGCAGTGAGGAGAATGGTTGCAGGGGGAGAGTGGGAGGAAATCGGTAGGGGAAAGGAAAATTAAAGGAAAGAAGAAAGAAAGAGACAAGGAGAAAAAGAAATGAAAACAAAGAAGGAATAGAGAAGGGGGCCGGCAAGGGTTCACGAGAAAGAAGGAGAAAAAGTAGGTGGGCCGGCGGCTGAAAGGAAAAGAGAAGGAGAAAAGAAAGAAAAAAGAAAGAAAAGGAGAAGAAGAAAAGAAAAGAAGAAGAGAGGTGGGGCCCGCGCGGCTGAAGGAAAAACCGGGAGAGAGAAGAAACGTTGCCGGGAAAGAGGAAGAGGAAGGAACAAGAAGGAAGAAGAGTGGCTCGGGCAACCACATTCGGCCGGTTCGGATTCTCGCGTCGGAATCTCGTAACCGCAGGGATACTCCCGTCTTTCCGACAAATCCCGTCCCGAGTCCAAAAATATGACTTGGGCTCGGAAAATCCGATTAATCCTCCTGAACGTCGTCCAAGTCTCGAAACTGGAAACCGAGGCTCGGTTAGTTAGGAAGACATTCCCGAGCGCGGGAAAACTCTCGGTTTCGAAAAACGACCACCGATTTACCTCGAATTAATTACCCGAGATTAATTCAACAGTAAATCACGGTAAAACAATTTCTACAGTCCCGGTAAAAATCCTAAATTTTACCCGGGCTGTTACAAGTTTTTTTTTAAAATTACCTAAATAAAAACCATATCACTTGTTATCACTTTTTTATTTTTTGTAAAAAGTCCTCATGGCAACTCAAACCAATCACAGCAGTAAAACCCATATCAATTGTTGTCACTCGTAAGAATAAAATATTTTTTCTTTCACAGAGCAATTGTAGAAATCTAAGGGATTGGGAAAAAAATACAGGTTCAAGTTAAGTCATTAAAAAGTGCAAAAAGATGGGGTGGAGTGCAGTTATAAAACTTTGGAGTGCAAATATCGCCTCCCTATACATTATTAGAAAAAAAAAATTGTTGATGCTATAAACAGCTTGATGGAGTACAGGGTTTCCACTTAATTAAAACTATGCTCTCCTCAACAGTGGCAGAGCTAGATATAATTTTTGGAGGAGGCCAATATAATATTTTGTGTGTAATAATAAGAATTTATGTGAAAAAAATAAAATTTAAGAGAGACCAAATACACATTAAAAGAAACACATTACAATAGGATTTGTATGAAAAAATTATAAATTCAAAGACCATATAGGAATATTATAATAGGACTTATATGGAAAGTTTAAAAATTCAAGGGGCCATGGCCCCCTCAGCCCCCTCGGGGTGGTTCCTCAGGCCAGGCAAACCAGCAGGCTCAGTGAGCTCTTACTAAGAGAGGACGGTGGGGTTCGAACTCTCAACCTAATAGAATTGCTTATTGAAACTCAACCCAACTAAGCCAACCATCGCACTAGTAAATACTTTTACAATTCAAGGAAAGTCTTTTAAAAATACATCTTTTGATACCGGAGACTTCCATGAAGACATTTGCTGATTTATGGCATGGCATAATTAAACAGTCATAAACATTACAATTGTTTTTTTTTATGCATTTTTATCTTTTCTGCAATATAGAATTTCGTCATTGCGTATTTCTGGTTCCTTTTACTGGTTAAAAAACATCAGATGACGGCTGGATTTGTTGTAAGATTCAGGTTTTGTGTACCATGTTACTAAGTGCTTTGTCAATTTTCTTCCATTCCAAGCATCGCATGAAAGTTCAATCCATTAAATCAACCCCAAGGAAAACGCTTCAAACCCCTAGTCTCATTTAATTAATGAGATTGGTCAAATAATTTAACCTGTTATATATTATCAGCCGGAGGGAGGGAGTAAATGTTTGAAAACACATCCATCTTATCAAGTATGAATGCTGCGTGAAGAATTTGAAAATCTTTGATTAATTTGTGAAATAACTTGTGGATGTTTTATTTATCTGAATAAATATGAACCATAATTAATTAAATATCTTCTTTTCCAGTTAAGGAAGGAGGTAGGAAATTGCTCTGATTTGCAATTAAAAAATGAAAAGAAAAAGGAAGTGGAGAACAGGAATTCCGCAGCTGGTAAACCAGGCTTTTATTTCTTTGCTGCATGCAGAGCTGGCCTGTCAGCTTGAAGCTGCAAAGTTTTGACTCTGACGACTCATGCGAGAAACTGTACCTTTTCTCTGATACCATCAGGTGCTAGTAACGTGATTGGGTGTACGTAGTTTTGCAATTCGCAAAAGCACAAAGAAAACAAGTGGTGGATGATTGATGGGGATCAGAGACACAAGAAAAAAAAGAAGAAGAAAAACACAAAACGCGGGGATACCAGATATGGAAAGCCTGACACAAACCCAGGAAAGAGCTTGGCCTCTCAGGGATCAGAAGGAGGTTCCGTTTTGGTAAACAATGATATACAGTCTTTTGACTGTGATTTGCCTGTGTGCTTTCACCTCACCTCACCTCTACCAATAATCCAATTATCATTATTGTTGTTCCGTACGCTATTATATTGGGGATTCTGTCTCTTGCATTCCCTCTGGAATCCTAAACAGTTGAAGAAAAAAAGAAGAAGGGAAATAGTATTCTTTGGTCTTATCAAGAATATTTGCAGGCGTTGCCAATCGAGAACCATAGGAGGAGACGTACGTATATCAAAATTTCTATCTGGATGGATTAAAAATGAGGGATTCAGTTCTAGTGACCCAAATGTAGGATATTTCCCAAAACTTGAATGGGAGTAGTTCATAACATAACGCATTTGTCAAATTAAACCCCCTTAGCATTATTGGAGACAAGGAATCACTTTGAAGACAGTCACTACCTATGTGGGTTTTTGTGCCCAACAGCTTTAAAGAAACTAGGGGGATGTTTATTAATGATAATGCGGAGTACCCTCTATTAAGAGGATGATTAATTATATCTATGATGTTAATCATTTTAATTTTATCTATACAATTTGTTGACAATTTCAATATCTACAGATAATTTTTCTTTGAATCTTTTTGAATGCTTTTTTTTTTTATGCTAATCTTTTTGAATGTTAGTTGAACTTACTTGAAATCAATTTTGTATGTATTGATAATGTTTTTTTTTAAAGTCTGATTTTGCATCTAGCATGAAGAGCTATACATCTAGTAGCTCAAAAGATCTTAAATCGCGTCTTTATCCTTAGAAATGCAGCAAGCTTGTAATTCTTGGGGGCAATCTCAACCTAAAAAGGATTTGGCATATCATTCGTAGTAAAGTTTTCAAAGTGATTATTTAGAAACAAGAAGTAGGATCTTCATTGAAGGATAAAAAAAATAAATTACAAAATGGCCTGATAAGCAATTATTAATTTATTATATGCAACAATTATCAATTCAATCATCCACATCTACTAATAATAAATATACATAGTATCATACTCACAAAATTGATGGAGCATTATAAAAAAGAATTCATAAATAACCTATTTGTTGAATTGGCGGTGGATAACCTGGCTGGGCTGGCACGCTTAGATTGGGATTTTTCTCCCAGCAAAAGAGAAGATTGATTCTCTGAGCGCCACGAAACGACAGCAAAAGTGGCTGGACCGCATAGCCCCAATGTCATCAGGAGTTTTTCCTATTAGAAGAATGATTGGACTTTTGACATATGGCTCGAATATTTAACTTTGGAATGTCCTCCTCGGTTGAAAGAAAAAAAAAATCCTGACAAAAAAAAGCCTTGGATCAAGATTTAGCTAGGTCATGTCTGTTTCTTTACTGTTATTTTTAATAGAACCAAGGGGATAATAATACAAAGCAGTTGAAATTGCTAGGATCGGCTAATGTAGCCTTTTATATATGTCTTATCTTTTTCCCATTCTGCCTATGTTTATCCTGATATCGCAACAAAACCATTTTGATCACGAAGGGACAAATAGAAAGTTTTTTTTTTTTCCGACCTCTACCCCGATTAATTCAAATTAAACCCTAGTCGTATAGAGTGATTGAGTCTTCTGAGAATTTTCTGCATTACTCGGATTTGAGACCTCGGAGCAGAACCAAATAACTTACTAGTAAGACCGAGGGACGATTTTTTTTTTTGTTGCTTTTCTCTTTTTGCATAAAATATACGAAAACATAGAATGATGACTTTGTTTTGGGTTTATGTTCTCAAGAAGACAAAGAGAACAGAATCCAGTCGGTGCTCCCAGAATTTGACTAGTACCCCATGCAGGCACGTTTTCATTAACTAGATATCCATTCATTTCACTGGGGAGAGGTATGTATAAATCATGAATTCATGATAATGATCCGTAACCCACACTGCACACCACCGACGAGTCTGGGTGAACGGAATTGCGGGATATACCCTCCATGCATGAATATTAATTGGTACCGAGAAGACAAGACCTAGCTAATTGGATATCCACCTTTATAATATATAGTGTACATATGCATGCACCTATCTACTACATAGGATAGTTTTATCCCTGCCGATATATAGTGCCTCCCTTCGACGTCTTTGTCTCCCACAACTTCTGAACTACAAAAATCCATTTTATTATTCGTGAACCAATTAATTACTTATAGTATATCAAAATCAAGAGAGAGAGGGCCATATATACAAGTGACACGTTCTTTTGTTTCGGTCATTCTTACACGTTTCTTCTCGATAATCAAAACCATTTATTAATTCCACCAAAAAAAAATCATTTATTAATTAGATGAAGCGTGGGAAAATGTCTGGCATGAACCAATTAGATTCTGCAATCTGATCTTTTAGAGCTTGTGTTACTGCTGCATATACAGTTTATGGCAGAAGGCCTCTTTCACTAACCTTAAACATATATAGGAAATAAGAGTCCGCTACTTTAATAAAACTCAGGTGCCTCTTGGTTGAAATTGCCACAATTTTCAGTTTGACTGGTACCAAAGTGTGTTTTCACTTTCAGTATCATCTCTTCGCCAATTTCTTGGATACCAAGGAAAAGTACGTCGTGGGTTTGAATAATAATGAAACTAATCAAGAAAAGGAAGCAACCGCACCAAAAACAGTAGAATTGCAAAGTGCTGAACTCAAGTCAAAACCTGTTACTAAGTGCTGAGCTAAGCTCACAGGAGGAACACATCCTAAAACAGACTACAGCACTGATCCCCAGATATTGTCAATGCAAGTGCCAGAATTATTACTTGCCTAATACATGGAAAGAGTATACAACTTGAATAGTTGGTCCACAGGAGTTACAAGTGCTTGCTTTTACTTAATTGGACTAGGTTTTAGATTTCTGGACAAAGTGTTCAGCTGGAAATTCTCACGAACTATTTTATACTGTGGATGTGCTACCAAAGGCTAGATTAATGACAGATGTTGATCCTGGTGTTCATAAGCTGACTCAAGAATAGCTCTAAACAGAAAAACAAACATATAACCAATACCTTTGTGTAAGGATTACATTAGAAACATTAACTCTGATCTAATTCAGAATAAAGAATGATAGAACAATTAGTTCGCCATAAAGAAAAGAATAATAGAATAATCTGAAGGAAAATGTGCACTCTGAGATTCATAATTTTTAATTGTATTACTATGAGGTTTTTTTTGATGCTATGTACTGCTATGACGCTTGCTCGATCACCTTGATGCAGTCTAAGACGGTCCCCTTATCCGACATTGCTTTCGCTAAAGCTTCATGGAGTACCCTGTCATTTTTTATGAGAGATCCCGCTAACAAAACCTGCATTACTTCTTCCCATCAGTAGCATTCCTTAATTACCAACGAATATCAAATATACTGCAGCTATATATTCCCTTCCTGCATTGTCAATATGAGAGAGGGAGGTGCGGGGAGGGGTGGGGAGAATTAAAGAAAAAAAACAGAGGAAAGAAATAATTCCTTCCATGAAAAACCAATCTACTTACAGCCCATCTGGTAAGATTTTGTTGCTGGTCTTTGCTAAGTTGAGGTTTGCTCCTATTTATAAATCTCTGCAGGAAACACATAATTAATTGAAGGTCTACAGATTCAACATATTTAGAAGCCCACAGAGTAGTCACATACCTGAAGAGTGAATAGGTCGGCAGATTGACCAACCACTTTGTCGTACTGGAGTCCCTCTGCAGCAAGGCCAGCCATTGCTACAACTGCCAACCTGGAAAAAGGAGTTGCAACTAAACTTCTCCGAGCTTTTGATATCTTCTATGCATGTAATTACGAACCTACGCTGATGAAGCAGCCTACTGTTTATTCAATGGAGCTCCTATCCCACACTTTTTCTGGTGATGGTTGATAGCAGTTTCATGCAAAAAGTATGGCACCAAGATTGATTTCCAAACAGAGGTCAACTAGAATCAGTCATTATAACTTAAAAGAATGTCATATAGAAGTGATCGAACAGTCAACAATGCTTGGGCTTTGCTTACTAGAGTAAGAATATGTCAGCTACATATCGGCCATTTACCCAGTTATAGGCCCTTCAGCTTGATCTTGGGATTGTAAAAGACATAAAAAATGCTAATTTGCCAGCCCAAAGCCAGGTTTTGCGCAGGAGAGAAAAACAAATCAGCAACAGGTCTAGAGTTTTGAATTATCTAACCAAAGTTTCTTCAGATCAATAGTGGAAGAACATGAACAATGATCATGCCATCTAACTACCGTTTGTGTTATCCTAAACGACAAAAACGGAGAAGGGCCGAAAGAAAGCATTTGTTGTAAATTTCTACTACTTTGAGAAGTGATTAGCTGCAGCAATAAGCTAGAATATATATTGATATTCAGCTGAAATTCACTCAGAAGAAAAGTGAAACCAACTAATGATTACTTAAGGAGTTAGAGGCTGTTAAATGGATACCTGTCTAGTTCCTTGGCATCTAGCTGCCCGCTATAAATCAGCTTTTCCAATCTGTCATCAATGAGATTGACGTGCTCTTTTCCAATATCCAGTGAATAATCAAGGATCGGGAGACCAAGCAAATAGGCAACTGGAAAGAAGGAGGATCATGTCATCAAGTAGCAATTCAGTATGGTATATCACTGCATTATATTACTGCATTTGGTGATTGTGTAAGATCCGGACAGTACTCAGAAAATGAGCTGCTTCGTGTTTTGCTATTCTCTCCTGATAATCAGGGAAAAATGTTGAAAAGCTACTAATAGCAGCCTGAAGAAGCCTGCAATATATAGCAGACAAGAGTATCAAACATATATAGCATAATCCTACATCATGTTTCCTGTTAGCAATTTTTCTAACCTACAAGAAATAGAGTCTGATACATAAGGAAATCTTTTCTGAGAGCTAATGAGTAAAATTATTCTGGGAAGCCAGCTCTTACCCTGGTGAAATGCTTCCAACAGCAAGAACTATAAGCGAAATGCTCCCAATCAAGTATGGGACAAAAAAGCCCCAGTCCTATATAGCAAAAGTTTGAGAACAAGCGTCAGCTAAAGCAACCACCTTTTACAGCTTCCTTGCATGCAGTATATGTTAGGCACATGAAGTGCCTATATCCTAAACAAGTGAAAATGAACTCCTTGCATTATATGGAACTATGCACTGCAAAACAAAAACCAAGCTAACAACAACTGAACATCCAACAAATGCTTATGTAATAACAGGAATTTACTGAACCATCCAATGTAGATGAAAACAGGAAGTTAAAGCATCAAGTGAAATTCATGTAACCGAGGCGTTGAATTATCACTTCCTTACCAATTGCACACTAACTGAAGTAATTTATTCAGGGCAAATTGTTTACTAAGATTCACGAAGGACATAATCGTCAATTGAAAGAAAATACTAGTGATCAGAGTTATATTCTATTGAATCAAATATTATCAAGGACAAGAACCAAAGCAAGCCAGAATCACCACAATACTTTATCTTGAGAAACAATACTTCTACGATAAAACTGAAATGTTTGCACTAATGAACCAGAAATAAAAAGATTAAAATAGTGAAATGCTGAAAATTTTACCCCAGGAAGCTGGCCAGCAAGGACCCCCAAAAATCCTGTCGTTCCCACCACTGTGAAAAGAAAAGCTGCCTGTTTTACTGAAAGATGTCAAATATGTGGACGATACAGCAAATCCTATGATAAAAAATTGTGAAATGAAAGCTATAAATCATAGAAGATTCAGACAAGTGGGTAGATAAGATAATGTTAACAAACCTGCTGGAGAAATGTATTATAAAAGGGAGAAAGAACTATATGTTTAGAAGATTAATTGCCTTAGGGGATTTAACGTTGTGCTAGTTTGGACTATGTCTTATTTAAGTTAAAGGTTAACTATTAGTATCAACAGAAAGTAGAAGGTAAACTATGTTGAATACCTGGGATGGGTTCAAAAATTGAAGTTAACCCATTAGCAAAGATATTTATTTTATTTTCAACTTTAGCATCACTAGTACATAAAACTCGTCCCTGCCAAAACTAAATTTCGAAATAAATAGCAGTAGGATGATACTTACATCGTTTCTAACACTTGGAATTGCCAAGTTTTCAGCATTTTTTATGCCAAGGGTGGTTAGCTCCCGAAGAGATGTCTAGCGCATGAAATATGAGAGTCAAAGTAGTGAAATAGAATATATGTAAAAGGAAAAGAAGTGGAATAAGGTATTCTTGATAATGTACATAATTCATCTATTTTTATGCATAGCTTTACTTCTGTGGCTAATATTTACACAGAGCTCATGCTAATACTAGCTAGAGACTGACCGTACGGCGAGATACATACGGCTGAGAATTCCATTTCTTAGCCCAGCCAGCCTCACTCAGTTGATTAAGAGCCTCTTTAACAGCCTCACTGTCTTTCTGCAACAAATAGATATTTCCCAATTATTTGGATACAAGGCTATGGTTTGCAATCTTATGCATTGCCTAATTTGCATTTGTAGGCATACTACCACCCTACGATACGACGCTAGAGCTTGCTTAAAACTACCTGAAATGCCATATATCCAAGATGCTGCACATCCTAACTTTGTTTTACATGAACCTACCTCTTAAGTAATTGCCTTGGCCTTTGGAATTCATTCCATTCTCAATGAGCTTATCACTTTGTTTTAGCCAAAAGTAGGTCGCCTCTAATTTTGCAAACAAGAAATGTAATCAACAATGCTCCAAAAAATAGCACGTGCATCTGTGTGCTTTTAATCCTGCAAGTTGTTTGGTTGTGTGAGGAATTCATGACAGTGTGTAAAACCTTCTCACACTTGCACAATCCCATCAATTCAAGGATGTGTTGCATATCAAATTTTTATTGAATGAATGTCTTGTCACAGTTTGACAAAACATATGTAGTATGCAGCACATATAAGTCGAGCACATGAGATGACTTGGCATCTCCATTTCGAAAAACTAACGATAAGAAAATCATTGACTAGAATGTAATCCTATTCAACACTGACAAACAAATTAAGAAATCTGGCTATTTCAATTGCTCCATTATTTCTAACAAAAAAATATTGACCACGCAAGGAGTCCCAAACAGATAGAAAACGGTGTAGAATGTTGCATATCAGTAGCTCAAAATACGGTGTTAGTTTGGCAATTTGAATTGCATGGAAATGAATCAAGAAAACAAAACTCAAGTGTCCAGGTTTCTTTAAGGGAAGAATAAACGTAGAGAAAACAAAAAATGAGAAGAGACACTATATGTGAAGGAGAGAAAAGGAGGAGACCTTAGAAAGGGCGGATTCCAGGGTCTTGAGATCAACAGTACCAGGTGCAGCAGCAGAGGATGCCCTGATCCTCAGTTTGTGATGACAGTGATGATGATGGTGGAAGTGAATTCCGGAGTATGTAATGTATGTTGCCGGATTCCAAAGAGAAGAAGCCATCAAACCCAGCATTTTGTCTTTGGATTCTTGTTTGTTTCCATACGGTTGGTTACCAGGTTAGTATACTTACTACGGATCACATGGATGAAAAGGAGATAAGGTTGGGTTTGGCGCGCACTTCACACACACGTGTTTTGACTATAAGCGTGTTTTGGCAGGGAATATATAGATAATCGATTACTAGGCTAAATTTCGCGTTGTTTTTTAGCTTTGTCATGCTATGCATGTAATTTTGCCTACTACATATTGTAAATTGTACTAGTTTATCTATGCATATACTTGTACTAGTTTTGCTGCATATTGTATCAAGAAATTTTCTTGATTATGAAAATTGTCTTTGAGTTTTCTCCTTCGATAAAAATTGTTCGTTCTCTAAGTTTAGTAATAAAGTTTGAGCTTCCGGTTCTCGGAATCAATATGCAAAACTTTCTGATGAATATTTAAACCACAATTGTGATTATAGTATCAGATTTTATTGAATCCTGTTTATCAACATTATAGCGATTACAAGTGTAGGAGTAGGAACCATCCCATAAAAACAGAGAAACGCTGCTAATTCTCTTATACTATAGCGATCAAACTTAACAGAGATCTTATTGATTCTACTCCAAAGTTCGTAGACTCACTTATTTTGGCTCGCAGATCACGTTTAACAACAAAATAAATAGTTATCTGCAATTAAGATTCTCTACGACGGATGTTTGCTTACTCCATTTGCAGCCGCCCATACATAGAAAGCAAATCTTTTAGTCTAATTGCTTCTTTGTCGAGGTGATCAAAGCTCATGGAACCAGGCATCCTCCAACCCCAGTTTCCAAACTGTACAAAGGCAACGAAAAAGCATATGAAAAAGAGCCAATAGGAAGGGAGCCCCGGACAGCTTTATAGAGGTCACTCTAAAACTGCAAAAAGAGTTAACGAAAGAGATGCAGGAAAGAAACTTTAAAACATATTAGGAAGAAGCAAATTCGCTACTGCAAGCCGAGCAAGAAAAAGTACTATGTGTTTATGAATGATAAAAGTATAGTCAGATGTGATGCATCGGATGCACTTATGAAATGCTACAGCCTACAAATATGGGACAAATCCATAAGCTTGGTGGACGCTAAAAGATCCGACATGCAGGAAAATATCCAGGGATTATCTGTCCAGCCTGTACTAATTGTGCATGGGCACTTGATGCAAGTAATACCTGAGTAGCAGGAATGTTCATCCTGGCATCACTTCCCAGTCCAAGAACATCTTGCATTGGTATTACTGCAGTCTGGGCCACTGATGAAACTGCCGCTTGTATGAGTGCCCAGGGTATATTATCTTCTTCGGTAATTGAAAGATATCTCAGTACCTGAAGGCACGCATTCACTGATAAATAAAACCAGCAGAGCATAAAAAGTTCACATATTTCATGGACAGAATTAAATAAGTGCCGTTAAAAAAAGCTCACATTCAACTTCTCTTCTTGCTGCAAAATATCCCACCAACCTTGAATCTGTTATGTTTATAATGTGATTACAGAAACCGTTAGAGATGAGCATGTTTCATATCTGCTAACAGAAGTTGTAAGTCAATACCAAGAAACTTTACATGTATATGCCCATATTAAGGTGTGGCCTCTCAGGTATGAATCAGCAAAAACATTCTAATTAGAGCATCAAATAGGAGTAGTAACCTATACTTTTACTCTATTTACACAGCAGTTACCTACTAGTTTACAATACCAAAATCAGATGGATACAGAAATAAAGTAGTCCAATGAATT
The DNA here is from genome assembly GCA_028386065.3 of Turnera subulata. Classification (NCBI taxonomy): domain Eukaryota; kingdom Viridiplantae; phylum Streptophyta; class Magnoliopsida; order Malpighiales; family Passifloraceae; genus Turnera; species Turnera subulata. Next base: position 15,498 of record JAKUCV010002592.1, on the reverse strand, counting down.
AATGATTTTTACCGTGTCATTATCATGAGTTCCAGTGTACACAACTTGATTGGCTTCCTGATTGTGAGGCAAATGAGGATTATTGGCATCACTTCCAAAACCTGGAGTAAGAAATTAGAAACATTAGGCACACAAAACAATCATCAGAGAAATGCCTTTGAAATCAATAGGTCTGGCAACATATTGCAGTTGTATCATTGACAGCATATTACCAAACTGTAGGACGGCCATTCCTGGTGCACCAATGGACTTCCTTAATTGAATAACATCTTCAGTGATAACTCCCTGTAATGTGACAGCAAACCAGATGAATCGCATGAAGCAGACATGAGAATCGAAATTTCTCACACCAATTCTCCGTCAATCATATTCAGAAAGTTGCTGCTAACATTAAAACAGCAATCTAGCTAAACCTACGATTTGACTTAGACCCAGCCATATGAAATTACAAACCACATACAGGAGCTCCAATTATATAAGGAATAAAACTAAATAATAATAAGTAGATAACCGCATGAGACACTTGCGTATCAGTGTCCCAGATTATGTTTCACTGAATTTTTTATACAATTTGCATTCATGACTGTTCATTCGCATGCAACTTTTCTCACATGAACAGCCAGTGTAAAACAAACCAAGCACCTGAAATGATGAACAGTGGGACATAAGAATCAACTAGTGGAGGAACCCAACTAACAGAACAAAATGAAAAATCCATCTCTAAAGTTGGTGCACTCTTCACCCAGAAAAAACCATCTAATCAAATAATAAAAACACTGAAACCAGTAACTACACATATGTTAGAACTTGATGAAAATAGAAAATTAGGTTGCAAAAGCACTAAAGACCAGTTGTTTGTTGACCATCAATGTAATCTGCATGGAAAACTTATATACTATATGCTGCTGTACTCAAATCGACGGCACTATGCAATTGACTGGTAAATCTCGATCAGTGTTGTTTCCAAAATTTGACAGCAGGTGATTTAGCGATTATAATTTCATCATGACGACAAAAAGGGAACAAAAACCGTTTTTTTTCTTTTCCTATATCTTGGCTCATGAAACATACCAAATCTTCTGCAATAATTTTGATTTTCCCAACTGATCTGGAGATGGCATCAAAAAGAGATTTTCCAGGTCCTGCCTACTGTCACAAAAATAATATCTGGGGTGAATAACAGAAAACCCTTAGCATTTACTATTAGATGACAGGAACTGAACCTGACCTTCCAGTTTCCGACCATTGCAACCTTTGCATCTGCAGGGTAAAGCAAAATAACCAGAATGAATAAAGTATACAGCAAATGCCAATTCAATCTATATATTTGAAGAATGCCTCACCAGAAGGAACAGCCCAAAAGCCAGCAAAACCTCTAAAATGATCTATCCTGAATTCATCATACAGATCAACAGCTCGTTGCAAGCGACGTATCCACCATGAATATCCATCTTTCTCCATAGCTTGCCAATCATATAGGGGGCTACGTGTCAATTGAAAAAGATATAGTCAATTGGTTGAGTTGGCCAACATATAAACATAATTGCAGAAGTTGTGTAGTTCTAATGTTTATGCACAACCCAGTTTCAGAAAAAGACAAAAGAAGAGCAAGTAAGAAACATAGGTCTAGAAATCTTAAAAAATAAAATACAACTACAAGGGATACGCAAGGATTGACAAGAAACATTATCTAGAGATCATTTTAGGTCTCCAGAACTATAACAACATGCAACAAAACAACGTCTGTAAAACCATAGAGTTAAGGATGGATAAAAGAAAAAGATAGATATTTTATGTGTTTCTGTAGATAATTATTTTCTACAAGAAACAGCAAACAGTTCAAATGGACATGGTCGCTGAACAGATACCTGACAATATATGCCCATTTTTTTAGATATAAAGAAAAGAGACCCTTTCCCACCTATTTTGGCCAAGTAGACACTGGTATTTACTGCGTTGCATAAAACTTCCATTTTAAGATTTGAGTAGCAATTTTTCACGATATAGAACATATGAGCAAATAGCCTGTTTTAAAAGCAACGGTTGGCCTCAACTAAAAGATTCCTCAGGGACATTGGTAAGTAATAATTTTCTTAGTGTTAGGCTAAAGGAGGGGAAGGGAGAGTACAGAAGGTTACAGGAAAAGACATTATTCCAATGAGATATGATTTATGGTTATGACTGGTGTAGTACAAACCTGCCCCACAGCTGGCCAGTTTCACTGAATGCATCAGGAGGAACACCACTAACTAGAAGAGGAAAACCATTCCGATTCTGGCAGAAAAGTGTAGAAATTACGTTCAGCACTTCAAATATGAAAAGAATTCTCACAAAACAGTTAAATGAGCAATATGTTCCCCAAATTGGTAAAGGAACCGCTAAAATACTTACCAGCCAAAAATGTTTCCTGTTTGCCCAAACATCAGCACTGTGGTATCCTACATAAATGGGCATGTCACCCATTATACTAATTCCCTTCCCCCTTGCATAATTGCGAATTTTCTGCCACTGCCGTTGGAACAAGAACTGCTGTGCTATGAATATGTCTATCTGTCCAATGAAAGCAGGGTAAGTAATCTCAAGAACTTCTATCGCCACCTCCCGAGCGAGCAAAGAAAGGAAAAAACAGACTAAAGAGAAGATAGAACTAATAGTAACAGCAAGATCTTACAAAATCTTTTTTGGTTTGGTAAATGTGCTCCAAGGCTGCCAGATGGCGATTTTTTAAAGGTTCAGGCCAATCATACCAGTTAATTGTGTTTAGCAAATCATCAATAGCAGCAAAATATGCTGCATCTTCAAGCCAACCTACAAAATGATGAGCTAAAAGTATTACACAAGGAATGAAAGAAAAATGGATGTCCATGATTAATTCAACATGAAAAAGTCGGGATACTATTGCAGCAATCTTAGGTGACAAGACATCCCAAGTTGAGCAGTTTTATCACAGTTTGATCATGATATTTATCTAAAGTAAGCATGAAATGAAAGGGGCAAATTAAGATTTAATTCCAGAGCTTTTAATGTGGCAATAACTGAGAAATCAAAACTATGATCCACTGTACGCTTTACATAGTTTACCGCACATATTACCACTCAAAAAGCAAATTGCACATGCAAGAACTCCAAGCGAATAAGGAACAGCATCAAGCTGCATCGAGGGATAGACGTTCTAAAGAAGGATCATTTCAGACTAAAATCCAAAGAGCGGCAGCAGAGGCAGTTTTCAGTTTGTAACTCCAACTATTTTATCTGTTTCTGCAATTTGTCAGCAAATTCTTTCTTCTTTATTGATCAAATTCTTAGAGAGCTACATTTTATTAATCAGAATAACAAATAAAAAATGCAAATACAAGCATATTGAGATAATCAATGTCCAGAGTGAAATGACCAGAAAAATGACAGAGGCTTACTAGATATGTTAGGGTCTTTACGGAAATCATCGAGCTCGCGTTTAAGTTCACCTTCACTCTTGACAAGTCTCTCTGCAGCCTAAGAAAGGATTGTGGTAAGATAAACCTTGGCCTAGAAACAAAGAATTGGACAATAGAGCTGACGAACAGCTGCTACAGACTTTAAAAGAAAAAATGGCGCACTGTCATCCAAGAGTCAATAATTAATCAAAGACAAAAATCTTCTCCTAAAGAGAACTTTTTTTTTGTGCATTTCAACTTTTGGAGGTAAACAAGTGGTGTGTCTAAAATTTCCATTTGAACGAGGTAATAATTGAATTTCAAATTCAACCAATAAACCTTACTAAATCTAGCCAGTGTTTTGACAGTTTCATAGGAGGATATTTTTGCATTCATGAATACCAGTCTTGTAGATGACAGAGGCTTACACGAAGGGGTCTCCACCTATCCTTGCACATTTACAATTTTTGTATCATCTCCTCCGGCAATCGGTCCAAAAGTTTGGTCGGGGTTATGTTACTTCCTTTGGAGAGCACACCATTCTAGTGAAAGTTCATGAAACGGGGGGTTTTGACCATTCAAAATTTTAGAATTATATTCATTCCACCAACTTTTTCGTTCAGGACCTTTAACATGATGTAGGAAGAAAATGTTCCAACCAAAAAGAGAGAAGAAAAACTGACAACAGTTCCATGTTTTGATAGAATTTACCTTAGCTACCAAAGGATCCTTGAGCTCCGCGACAACAGAGAAGTAGACACGGTCAACGTCGCTACATAAATGAAAACGACAGAAAAGAAGCAAGAGATATGACACCCTCTTTATTAGCTCATTACAGGTAATAAGCAGTTAAAAAGGAGAAACAAAAGAAAAAGAAAGGAGCTCGCACTCACAGTGGATCTGGGAGCTCACTTTTTGACAATAAACCATCCTTTACAAGCTCTTCCAGTGAAATCAAAAGCGTGTTACCACAATTAGCATCCTGCAAAATAAATTAAGAAAACTGTAAAATCCGCCATTAATCTAAGTACTAATTAACCGCATTGTCCTATCTCAATAATCTAATCTAAATCACCGACCTGTCCCGAGTACGGAGATCCTTCCTCATTGGCCTTCCTCCCCGGAGGGACTAGAGGCAGAACCTGTAGGAAAAACGCAATTGCGGTTGCCGAGTTAAGCATCGTCGGCTCACAACAAAGTACAACGGTTAAGCGAAATGTGACAGACAGTGAGTGGAGTATTGTAGACCGCTAGACGGTACCTGCCAAACAGAGCAGCCAGCTTCGTGCAGCCAGTCGATGAACCGGAACGCTTCCTCGCCAAGATCTCCGATGCCGTAGGGGCCGCGGAAAGAGGTCGGGTGGAGCAAAATGCCGGCGCGACGCCGCTGGTCCGGATCCGGTTTGGGGAAGCGGTTGCCGTAATCGGGGGGCAAGTCGTGGCCGACGGAGACAGCGGAGCATTTGAAGGAGGGAGTGAAGGGGAGGGAGGAGAGAGGAGGAGAAGACATTGAGCGACGGCGTTTAGGGAAGAAAGCCGAGGAGGAGATGTGTGAGAGAGAGGTAAGAGCTGCCATGGGATGGGATTAATTAGGAAAACACAGCGCTTTGCTTTTGCAGTTGGATGGGGGGAGGGCTCTTATACCCTTCCCGTTTAAAGATATGCGCCAAAATCAGTCGCTAGCGAGAGCGGGACGTTACTCGCTACGACATGTGATCACCTGTCGCTTGCTTTTAGGCACTTTTTTGCTCCGTGAAGTTTGTCTTTCCCAATTTTTTTAATCTTCTGGTCAATACTGAAATTTTTCTCCCTTTTTCTCTGGTCAATCCTGAAGTTTGTCTTCTTCTTCCCATTTACTCGCATCATTTCACATTTGTTAATATCTCTGCGGCACTGGGATAATTTTTTTTCTATGGAAAGTTTTAAAAGGCCTAAAGGAAACAGAAAATTGGAAAGAATAAACATTTGTAAAACTCTTGTCTAGAATGTAATCGTTTCTAACTCTAAATACCTTTTAATGAGATCTAACTATAATACTTATGAGAGCCGAAGTCAAAGACTTTGTATGGCTACACATTACATAAAAATAAATTTTTATACGGATCATAATAATACTCTGACATATTTAATTATTTCCCATTAAATAGAGTTTACTTTTGTCCTTAATATCCAAGAATGTACAAAATTTTTAATCTTTTTTACTTGATACAAATATTCTGGGTTTAAATGAATCAAGTAATTTGCAATGCTATTCGAGTTCTACTTGACGATGATTCAAACTCGGCTTGGTTTTATTGAGTTCCAATCGAATCTTGTTATCGATCGAGTCAGATTTAATCTTAAAGTTCTCAGGCTCTTAATCGAGTCTAAACAAGCCTATACAATAGAGCTAAGCTTAACCAAAATTATTTCAATTTAAAAGTAACAAGTTCAATCAAGCCAAAATCGAACTATTGTTGTAACAATCAAGCTGGCGCCTGAAAATTAGATGGCGATGGTCCAAGTAAGCAATCCAAGGGTGGAATTTGGCCGGGTGGAAAAACTTTCTCCTTTCTCAACTAATGCTTAAAAGCCATCAAGATTTACCTATATGACAGATCAAACTATTGAGAGTAGGTTGAAAACTTGTACCTTTGAGCTCATATTCGTTGCATTCAAAATTTATGTCTTAACCTTGTAAATCATTCACGTTCAAAGAAAAGCCTCGTAAATCATTCAAGACTGAGTCACTTTCCAGAGAGTTTCTGAAAACTCTTTGTTTAAAGATTGGGATTCAATCATGCTGGATAATTATCTGATTAAAGTTAAGATTAACTTCGAGTGTGAATTTCAAATTGAGCATTTGAAAAGCTTGAGCGTAAAGTTAGGTGGGGTTCAAGTAGTGGCATAATGATAAGCAAACTATGTTCCACATAGGATATAATGGAGTTCAAATACTGAGCAAGAGAGGTTTTACTTTTAACAGTTTCATTCTCTATCCAAATAAGAATAGTGGCAAACTGTAAAAGGATGCGACCATATCTGATAAACCAAAAAGGAAACATGGAAACAATCTTGTTGTAAATAAGAATTTCAGTCTTGTAAGTTTTTTTTTTTTTTCCTTCTCAAGTTTCATTGTAATTTTGTAAGTAATATTGTTTTGCAGCATCTTTCTATCGACTCTACTTTTTTCTTTTTAGCATTGTTTCATTTTATATTTATTCAAAGTCTAGTAAACTAGTTTCTTTAAGAATCTTGTAATTTGTAAGAACCTTGTGAAAATCTTTCAACTCTTAGAGTGCTTTTTGGGTTGTAAATCAAAGCATCTTCATCCGCCAAAAGCTATTTAATTTCCATATATTGGAATTATAGGTTCCTAGAATATATGAGATTCAGATCTTTATTTTTTTTTTCTTCTAAAAGCATGATTCTAATTAACAATCAAGCTTTTCTTTATGATATTCATATGACCTCATAGCTTATTTTTACAATATCATTTTATTAGAAAAGGTAATCGACTTAATTTTGAAGATTAGCATCTTCTATAACTCTAAAAGATCTGGTACTCTCCTACAATTCTCAAGGGCTTCGCCTTTTTGCATCCTCAATAATTGAAATGGCCCCAATCAAAAGACAATGACATCAACAAATTAGGGTACGCCACTCCGTGAGAACCAATGACAAAAAAGGTTCATGCATAATGCATTCCTATAGGTAAACAACAGCAATTGTGTCCTGCTTCCTGTTTGTGCTCAAACTACCCAGAGTTTAGCCAATCTTTTGTGTATTGATCTTTCTTTGATATTCAATGAAATATGATGTTAATTATGACCCAAACCAAAATCAGCAAGCCAAAAAGTACCTCAAATTGTGGTATATATAGTAATACAGAGTTGCAAAACACTGTAAAAGCCTATAAACATGTATACATGTAAGTAAAAGCCAGACTGCAGGTTTTGATTTAAACCCACAAATTTCATCTAGTAATATCTGTATGAGATGGGCAGTAGGCAGTAGTAATAAGTTTGGATGCTCTGAAATTTCTATATACGTAGAGACACGCCGTTATTTATATATATAGAACCAATAAATTGCCGGGAAGGGGTTGCCTTTGCGCGCTTCTCCCATGATAATGAGGTTGATGCTGCATATACACAAATATAGCATATGTTGTGCCTCAAATCTCATCAGACCAGTCGCTAGGGTCAATATCGTAGAAAAGGCCATCCACAATGTCATCGATGAGGGAGTCAATGAATGTGTTGCAGCCGAGGGTAAACATGGTGCCTACTCTAGTTCGAGCACTAGAGAACCACGCAAACACAGCAGCAAAAGCCACCGCCGCCAAACACACACCAAAGCCTTCCGCGAGTGCCGCCAAATCCATCTTCCTGAACACCGAGTTCCCCGTCACCAACTCATTTGTCACAGTTGCTGCAAACACTATCTGCATGCATGCCCCCCCCAAAACAAAACAAATCACTAACTTCAGGACATAAATATGCAACTCTGCAGCTAGGAAGAAGATTTTTTTCTTTTCTTATTTTAAAGGTTAATAAAAATAGAATTATCCCAACGTTTTAAATCCTGGAATTGTTTAGGTATTTTACCCGTTTTTTAATAAGTTTTATAGTAAAGCCACTGGAACTGGAAGGACCGATCGATCATACATATATGAATAAAATAATAAAAAGAAAAGAGAAAAGAGAAAGCGCTAAAAGTAAAGTTAAGGTATGGACTGACCATAGCGAGTCGACCGGAGATGATCTCAAAGTCACGACTCTTCTTGGAGCTCTCAATATAGTCGGACAATGTCTCGAAGAAGCGGGACATGACCTCATCATCTCCGCCTTCCTTCCTCCTGCTCCCGCCGCTGCTCTTCACCACCGCAAACCGATCCTCCCCGTAGGATCTCAGCGTGCACAGCCTCGGCTGCAACAAGAGCTTCCCGGAGTTCTCCGCCTCAACAACGCCACTAAGTCTCGGAGCCGGAATCGACGCCTGAACCGGTTCGGTCCTGCTCAGAGCATCCGGCGGTTTCGGCCGCCCGATCTCGCAGCGGATTGCACGCACCAGTACCCTCGCCATGATTAAACTCTCTGACTCAGTCAAAGGGACAAAATGGCTGCAAAGAAGCGGATTCCGGGATCTTGGTGTGGTGGTAGTACTATAGTAGCGGTTTCTAATGCGTACACGATACTCTTTGCCTTGGCTGGTGGACTGTGTTTTCAAAATTTGGTGTTTTGTGAGGTGGTGAGGTGGCGACGTGTGTGGGGGGTTTGGGGGGTGATGACGCGGCTGCTTTTTCCTTCGATGACGTCGTTTTCAGAAAAAGGATGAGAGCGGGGCGGGGGAATATTGGAAATGGGAGAGGTAGTTGACTAGTACGTGTGTGCTTACTACGACCAGTCTCTCTCTCTGTACTGTGCCATAAAAGGCGAAGCGGGGGGAATCTTTGATGTGCAGCTGCCCTTGACGTGTCGGCCTGGGAGAGGTGGGCAAGCACCAATATGCTGTTCGACGTGCTGTCGCCTTGCCCTGTACTGTACTAGACGACATGACTCCTCGGAGATTCATAGTATCCTATTGCTTCACAACCAATCACAAGTTAAAAGAAATTAACTTTTCAAAAATACTTTAAAAATAAAGTGACCCACAATTAAATCGGCGTGGCAACTTTTTAAAAAAACAGGAGTAGTCGAACCCGAAACCTCGCTAAAGCGAAACTAAGTCGCTTACCACTTAAACCAACCCCACATTAATAAACTTTAAATTAATTAGTAGACTTGTTAAATTTAATAGGTTCTTCTATGGGTCAACCCGAACCCAACACCATTATAAACGGATTCGACATAACACCACATGATTATTAAATAGGTCGGGTCGGGGTGAGAAATCACAAATAAGGTAACATCAAACCACTCCACAAATGTAGTACCAAAAATACTATCACCATCATCCACAAAATGCAACAAACCCCAAATGGCCCGAGAATGAGGACAGGTGGAATAAATGCTCAAATCACTTCCTAATCCATAACGGGCACATAAATCTGAACCTGCAAGCCCAAAACAGAGTCTACGAACAACAATCAACAACCTTTGCCACCGAGCCAACCACATAAAAGTAATCTGGGTGAGAGAGTTTGACTAAGAAAATCATAAACTCAATTTTAGAAATGTAGATATAGATTATTGAGACTTAAAAAAAAAAGGCTGATGGTAGTTGAGTTTTCAGATCAGTGGTGGCTATACGAGCGATTTCACGTGCCCCAAAAACGAGAGGTTTGCACGAAGGGGACATTTGAAATATTCCTCCACCGATATAAATCCAATTCTTTATTAGTAGGACGCCGACTTCATATGTTTGGACTGAAATTCTAATGGATTTGAAGGAAATTTGTTGGTTCGCTTAAAGATCTCGCATCCTGAGTTAAAAACAAAAAAGACAACCAATTACCCAATTCCGAATTAAAAGAACATGTGAATTTCTTGAACAGTTAGGGATCCAACAAGCTTATTCAAGTAAGGAAGTAGTCATGCATTTCAACCCACAATAATTCAGCAATTAACGAAGTATGATCGGAAGATTGTGCAACAAGACAAGATAAATCATGATTACATCACACCACAGGATGAGCTTATTCAGATGCCAAATTTATTTCACCCTTGTAACTTGAATTTTAAATCCAGCCGTATCTAGTCTAAGCCCTTCCCCTCAAAATTTTGAGAGCAACGACTAATATTTTGTTGTATAAGATAAGGCTCAACGGGATACTGTATTGGTTGTAGTCAGCAACGAAGTCTTGTACATTACCTTTTCTTAAAACCTGCAGGTGAATCAGAAAGTTAAAGTCTTTGGGATGATGGATTGACATAGCAGGATGTGACCTTCTAAGATTTGGTGTACAAATCAGACTGGAAAGAGCACCATCATTTACACAAATAAACCGTAATGATTTTGGTGAGCTGATCACTCATTTGAAGAAAGACAATTTGTAGGCAGAATAAGGGATTCTCCGAATTTTTTGGGTTGAATTGATTTCCTTCAAAATTCTGATTTTCTTTCTGCATTTAGTATTTTTGTCTCTTTTACTATTAAAAGTTTTCATTATCTCTACTTGCCTTATTAGTTGGATATTCTTAAAAGAGTGTCATTAGTATTAGTACTAGGTTTCTATCCTTATACTTACCTAGTCCTATTTAACGAGGTTGAGCTCTCTCTCTCTCTAACGTGAACTCAAGGTAGCCTACTCCCTTTGAAGAGTTGCAAGGTTAACTAACTCCTTTAGAGTTGCAAACATAGGAAAGAAAAGAGGTAAGAATAAATCTCTTCAAGGGTTATCGCTCTTGGACTCGATCATGTAAGGAAGATCCTATCAACTTGGTAGTGGATTCAGACGTCATAGGTGATGATATAGAATCCCCGTCTGCAAACCCTCGAATCCACTTAGCAGGAGATGTCATCCGGGATGCAGGTGATGGGCAGAGTTCTGTAGAAGATCCAAAAATAGTTACTAGAAGTGTTGAGCTTGAAGGCCTCTTATGCTATCAAATCATCCACTTCTACTCCAGCGCACAATCTGCTGGGGTCATTTTTTAGATGGGGTTCCTTTCGGAACAGTTCTCAAGTTTTCCAAGCTTGATTTTCCTGGCATTTCTAATCCTTTAGCTTGGTGGAATAGGTTTGAGCACTTCTTCGACCATCAACGTGTTAGCGCCAGGAATAGCCCGCAAATCGGGGAGAAACAAATGAGGCCCAAGTGAGGTCCACACTCGTAGTCTTGGACACCACAAAGTAACCCAAAACCTTAAGGCATTGGGTACATGGGTCCATTCCACTTATATTTAAATCACTTGGTCTCTTTTCATCCGATGTGGGACAATTACTCATACTTGAACACCCAACAAATCTCCCCCTCAAGTGTGAGTTTCTTCCACATCGGGCTTAGGCATACTCCCCCTACAACAAAAGCATCTTCTACGACATCCTCAAGAGCCCGCTCCACAACACCAAGCCCGCGTTCAAAGGAGCACGCGCCTGCTAATATCTTAGGTTTTCAAGAGTCATGCCTTACAACTCCACGCCTAGGCCTAAATCTGGAGTCTCGAGCTCGCTCCACGTGGCAGCAGCAACCACAGGGCAAAACCATGCCACGTACCAATATTGATCATGAAAGTTTCCTATACGTGATTATGACACTCATACGCACTATATATGCAGCAGAAGCTACGGAAACTTAACCAAGGAACACAAGTGAAGCAAGCAAAACCGTATAACAAAATTTCGTACCTGTAGGATTAGGGTCTTTCACCTAATAGCTGGAGGGAATCAGCAAGAGCTAGACAATGGCCTGGCTCCTCTACGGTATCCACACGAACCGTGATCAAGGTGGAGTCGTCACACGATCCAACTACCGAGCACTCCCGGACTGGGTGCTAGCAGCAGAAATCGGGAGCTATGTGTTTGTGGTAATTTTTCTTCCTTCTTTCACAAAGAAGAAGAAGGTGGAAGGGGTGTGTTTTTGGGTCTGCAAAAACGTGCAAGGAGAGTAGGGAGGAGGAGAGTATGATCTGATCA
>JAKUCV010002591.1:60757-99896 GCA_028386065.3 Turnera subulata | reverse complement strand
TAGTTGATTGATATGAGATGTCAATCAAGAGTTTATGGCAGTAGGTCGAAGGGTTCGACTAAGAAAAACCGAGTGTCGGTTTGTGTTTTGAGCAATTGTTGTTCATGAACATTTAGGCCAAAACATCGATGTTTGTGTGACCAACATCGATGTTGGCATGATGATTGGCCTCGGCCGAATCACTACAACATCGATGTTGGCATGATGATTGGACTCGCGCTCAATGGTTGTTTGGGTCTGGTCAGTTGGGCTTGGATGTCTGGGCTTAAAGGTTGAGTTTGGGCTGCTGGGTTGACGCTGCCGGACACTGGGCCTCCACGTGGGCCTGCTCCTGGGCTCCTGTTTGGGGCCTGGGCTAGGCACTGTGCATGGCCTGATCTGTCACTGTTTAGGCCCAGCCCGGAATTAAAAAAAAAAGAAAAAGAAAATGAAGATAAAATTAAATCTGGAAAAATTATAATTCTGAAAAATAAAATATAATTTGTGGAAACAATATTTTGGGAAAATTTGGGGAATAATATTATGGGAAGTACGATTTTAGGAAAAGTATATTGTATATAGTAAATAATAATTATTTTGAGGAAAAATTTTGAAAAGGGTATTATCAAGGTAATAAAATAACGGAATAATATCCGGGTATAGGTATAGGTATAAGTATAGTATTATCTTAGACACTGGAAATAAATGGTGAATTATGACGATAATAGAAAATTAACCCGGGGAAGGACTGAGACGAGATAGTATTTATTTTTCGTTATACAGTAGTAACATGACATTGCATATCACTTATGTGTGCATATTATTTCTTTGATATAGGAGTTGATAACGAGCAGATACCTGAGGAACCGGACTTGGAGTCTGTGGGGCATTTCCAAACTTGATAGTCGGCTAAGGTGAGGATGGATAACCCTTGATATGTGCCCGTAGTGCTGTGTGTGTATTTTTGTTGTTTGATTGAACTGCTGGAATGATTATCGACTGTTACTTGATTGCTGTGGAATTATTGATGCTGTTGTTGGATTGTGTTAGACTTGTGTATATTGTGTTGGAAATAATGTTGAGCTGTTAATTTTGAATAATTTGTGTCATGAGACTGAGATAAGAGATTGAGTATGTGGATTAATCAGAGATAATATAAATTGGAAAATTGATGAAAGAGTAATGGATTTGGACTGGAATTTGAGATGATGATTTAATTGTCACGTGGAAAGTAGTGGTATGACTAGATGGTTAGAGGCTAGTTCTGTGGTGTCATGGCCGGTTTGGCTGGTTGGTATTGGGATGTTGATCCCGGATTTGTTGATATTGGGATGTTGATCTCGGATTTGTTGATATTGGGATGTTGATCCCGGATTGGTTGTTGTTGGGGATGTTGATCTCGGATTGTGTTTGGCCTGGCATCTGGAATTAGTTAATAACTAGGTACGACCCTAACTTGTCCAGTGACGGGGCCCGGAAGATAAAATTGATAATAATAATAATAATAATAATAATAAGCATTCTTTTGGTCTTGACTCAGTTGTAGTTAGTAGAATCTTTGTGTTGTGATTGTCTGTGTTTACTTCGAAAGCATTATGGTTGATTATATATCACTGTTTATCCTTCGTCGGTGAGCACTTCGGACTCACCACTCGCCTGCGGGGTTTCATCCCGTAGGTTTAGTTGCTTCGTAGTTCAGGTACGGCGTTCGATGGCTGTTGCTTTCTCCTCCATCTGACTCTGGATCCATACCTCCGTTGCATGTGCATTTAAGTCTTCCGCTGCTGTGCTATATATGTAGCTGTGTTGCTGCTATCCTTTATTGCCTTGCTGTTGTACATTTGGATTAAGCTGCTGTTGCTGAGTGACATGTGTGGTTTGAATAATGGTCCCCGGGTAGGGGTGACAGTTGTAATATATACAGTGTGCTGATTTATTTGATTTACTGTGTAGTATTTTACTGCGATATACTGCCTGAGCTGTTTATAAGAATAGTTCCGACACGTGTTTATTGTGACCGGTAAATACGGGTCGGGGCGCTTCACATTTCATCAAAAACATATTCTTGTAACTGCCCTATCCAACAAGGGTTAATGGCATATTTAATACCCATATTATTTCAAATTTGTTAATATGACTTTTTTTTTCCAATATATACTCATACTTTTGAATTTATGTCAATTGTGTACCTCATGCAGCATTTTGATGATGTGGCATACTGCCTGTCAATAGTGTGTGTTAGTTTGCCTCCTAAATTTTAAATTTAATCATGTATATCGTTTACTATTGTACAATTAAGTCTTCAATTTTTTATTTGTATTCAATTAAATCCCTATTCTGAACGATAATACTTTTATTTAAATTCATACTGTTTTATATAATTATTACTTGTGCAAATTTGATGTTATAATTATTGCTTATATATGATTAATTCTAATTATACTACTAAACTATAATTAATCACAAAAAGGCAAAAAAAATCAAAATTTTTATAAATATGCTCTTATAATAATAAATTACGTCAAATTTTATAATGCTCATATACAATTTGTGTTAAACATATAAATTAATTTCTAACTTTGCAAGTGCTGCTAATTTTTGGGACATGAATTCGATCTTGAAACAATATCATTATATTATTATTTTTTTTTGATTCCCCACCCGGTATCCGAAGCTCTGCCTCGACTAATCCGGAGTCGACCCGCGTCATGCACCTGGGTATGGTGGGTGAGTCTCGCAATGGGAATTTTCTGCATACACGAGGATTCGAACCCGAGACCTCGCTTAAGGGGAACCAAGTCGCTTACCACTTGGACCAACCCCACATTGGTATATCATTATATTATTATGATGCATGGTAAGTGGGACCCATTTTGCATTATTTTTTTTGAATTTTAAATTCTTAAAATTGTCTAAATTAATAAAGTAAAACATGTTTTTCAAATTTGAAATCATTCAATAAAAAATTATGTGATAAGTAAATATAATAAAGTAATATAATTGAATAATTTCTTATCACAAGGTAATATATACACATCAATTTATAAATATAAGTAGTTACGTATTACAAAATTTATTGTAAAAAAATTATATACTTATTATTTTAATAAAAATATTACTATACATTAATATAATTTGGAAATTAAATATTTTTATAAATAATAAATACATATAATATTAAGGAGTAAATTGTAAAAGAAAAATATGTGGAGTAGATTATATACTAATGACGGATTTATGTGATTATTTTAAAAAATCAAGGACTAAATTGCTCCCTACCATTACAGGGCAGCACACCACGTTATCAAACTGCCGCCTGATATTATACAATTGACGCAAAAAAAAAAAGTTGGGATATAGAAGTGGCGAATTTTGAAATAGCATAACAATCATACTATTAGCTGTTGTGTTGTGGCATAACCAATGAACATAGAATATATGTGTACGTACAGTTGATAACAAACTCCAACATAGCCTAAAACATGTAAGTGACGTGTCACACAGATACGCATGACCCGTCAACCAGCTTAAACCATAACAGCAACATCCTCATCTATTAATGCGATGCGATTCGATAGAGAGTATTTAACTAATCGAACTGGCATACGAAGATGGGCTTCGTGGATTCTCAAGCTCTTCATTCTGTGAAGAAATTGGGCGAACGGGAAAGGTAAATGGTTTCCGCCCAATTATTTCTCGCAAAGGAACGCTCTTCAGTGATCAAGATTGGAAATCTCTGGATTTTTGAATCCAAAAGGTTAATGGGTGATTCTTATTCTTAGTTTGGGTTTTCTTAATTTTGCAGTTTCCTTGTGTGCTCCATGTATCTTCTTCGTTGGTAAAACGCATCACACAACAACAAAAGCAGCAGCTGCAAGAACGAAATCATAATGGACCTGTAGCTGTAGTAGAAATGACATGATGGAATCTGCCGGTATGGTCTTGGTTCAGTCTTTGAACCAGCTTGACAGTTAAAAGTATTGGTCTTCTTTTTCTTTTTCTGGTTTAGTGCCTGCTATACAACAAAGTTCTGGTCTCGTGTAGATATTGCATAGTAAGCAAACTTTGGCGCTTCTTCTTTCTTTCTTAATATTTGAAACTGTGATTCTTCTTGTACAGGACATCAGACATTTTGAATGAGCTCAAATCGTTATTTGTTCAACTCCTCCTTACTAGGTACAGCTCTACCTGTTATTGCAACTTTCTTTTTAGGTGGTGAACAAATTTCAAGAATATACTGGTGGCTTTTGTTTTTTACTGTTTTGATGATTGTTTAGTTCTGGTTGATCATCTTCCCAGACGAAGAGATAGCTCAAGACATCAACTTTTAAAATTAGATAAAAAATTAATTATTTTTTTAAAAAAAAATTTCATTTTTTCCCTCTGTAGTAGTTGTACAGCTCTGTAAATGAACTAAAATTACTAATAAAGAATAGAAGCTGGAACGTTATATAATCTGGAACCACAACCAGCTAGAAGAATGGACTATTTGTCCATGATTTGTAGATGGGGCTGTTTCTGACTGATCTATGTACTGATGTCTTTTTTCGATGCAACCCTTCTTTGACTGTTTGAATTCTTGCATCAACTCTTGCAGTGAACCCAACTTTAGCCATTTTCTGTGCTTTTCGCTGCTCCTTCAACCACATTTTATTTTCTGTCACATCTTTCCTGCACTGCTTCATTTCTTGGATGATATGATCGTCCATTGGGTAGAATGTCCTTTGAATTGCAGTGCATGTGAAGTAGGGCAGCAGTGAAACAACTACAACAAGTAATATAACTACCCAATACATGGGTGCAAGTCCAATGGATTCTGTCAAGATGTGAAATCCCCTCTGAGAGTATGCAGGAGGGAGTGCACCATACACAAGCAAGAAAATGTACCATAGTAAGATGCTACCCCATATGAAGAGATGTTGGATCCAAGTGAAGTGAGTGATGATTAGAGCAATCTGGCAGTTGACAGTCCATATAATGCATGTGTACATGATGGCTCCAAGATGTGTGACATCTGCAACAGCTCCATCTTCTGCAAATGCTGCAGGGGATAGTATGTAGAGATTTGCAAGGAATATGACTAGAGAAGCAACCACACCATTCAATATCCAACTAATGATATGGCTCCAGGAGAAATGTACGTTTCTTTGCCCTTGATTGTATAAAGCTGGAAACTGTTTCATTCAAAAACAAATGCAGATGGATAAGCTAACCTTTGTCAGTTCACTCTGCTGCCTAGAAACAAACAAGGATGTATGGATCAACTTTGCTGCTTTCATGTCTAAAGCTTTTATTGACAAATTTGTGAAAATTATTCTTGTTATTTCACTATGCTGTTTAGCAATTCTTGTGTGTCTCTGTGTGCACTCGCGATTTTGGTTTGTTTAACATATACCTTGAGGCATACATCTGAAGAAACATCCTGCTCGAGAACTCCTAGGGATATGACTGGTAGTGAAGTCAAGAGGACATTGAACATCACCATATACCAATCATCATATAAGACCTCACCGGAGAAACTTGTGTATAATTCGTAGTAGAATAAAGTTAGGCCAAATGTAATGTTCTTGTACACAAAGTAGAGGACCTACACCCGCAGAGGCAAATGGAGGATAAGTACAAAATTATGTCAGTACTCCCAAGATGTCATTAGTTCATTAACTTGTGGTAGAGTTGAAGAACAACCATCATGGAGATTCGCTTGTAACACCAGTGACCGTGAACAATCAGCAATCTTTCCAAAAACCGGAACTGAGGCAATGAGAAGTCACTAGCCATGACTGCCTGCAAGCAACCACCACATTGACAGCCCTTAGAAATTCCAAGAAATTCAGTATTCCATCATAGACCAATTGTATATGATATAGTTAAGCAATAATGAAACTCAACATAATACAAAATGCATGATGTAGATTCACTATATTTGTTTCCTGCAGAGAGCCCATAACTTTTGTATCAGATGGTTGGTAAGATAAGAATATTGACGAAAAAATGTTTGTCAATCAATGAGAAGAGGTACGTTTTCCATGCAAATATAACATGATCAGGCCAGGTGTAACAGTTCAGAAAAAGATCAACAAAACCATCATCTTACTTGCATTCCTTCCATGCCACTTATTCCAACTCCAATATCAGCTTCTTGAATCATGCCAACATCATTAGCGCCGTCTCCTACTGCCAGTGTTGTCATACCAGTATGCTCCTTCACCAATCGTGCAATCTAGGAGTGCCATACTTTGTCAGTGGCCAGTGAAGAAAAGCGGTCAATTGAACTCCACAAAGAAAAACTAGTGAATAAAAAGTATTCCGAGGTCATCAAGCAGACCTACCAGAGCTTTCTGTTTAGGGGATACTCGACAACATATAACAGAAGCACATTTAACTGCCAACTGCAAGAACTGATCTTTCAAATCATATTTCAAAGCAATTTCAAGGGCCCTTCCATCTATCACTAGAGCAAAAGGTGCACTCTTATTGCTATCTTCCTGCATCACTTGGTAAGAACCTTGAATTTGGTGTAGAATCTCCTCTTTCATAGCCTGAAAAAAGCTAGAAGAAGAAATTCTATTGTCCAGCAATAATATGCCTAATGAATCAGATATATGTCAAATAAGACCTGCAAAGGCATGCAAGTCAAAGGGTTTAAGAGAAACAACACAATTTGTGCAGTAGATGTACTCGTCTATAGGATCTTGGTTAGGATCGACCATGGTAAGACACAAGTTGCTGTTTAGCTTTTTCACTTTTTTTTTTTTTTCTTCTCGTTTTGAATTCTCATGATATCAGCACTTAATGGAGCAACTTATCACCTTCAATTCATTTTTAGATTCAGCTTCCTTGCTCAGACAGATATGGAACTGTTTCATATCTTGCCGAAGTAAGCTGCAGGAAAATCTGCACATTGAAAAGGAAGGAATGAGAAAGATGAAACTATGAATTCTGAAATTTATCTTGTTTCATTTTGTGCATGAACTATCTCCCATACATAACAAGTAATGAACTAATCATCAAGCCATACCCAATATTTATTGCTGTTTCCTTCTTGTCACCAGTGAGCAGCCAAATTTTCAATCCTGCTTGAGAAAGTTTATCTATGCACTCTGGAACCTGATACAAAATAAAAATGAGAATGGATCAAATATAATATGCAGAATGCAGATATTTTTTCCACCAGAGTTTCAACTTGTAGAAACTGGCAGTTTTCTTTGTAGTTTGTTCATCCCCCATGCATTTACACAGTCAACGAGAGTGCACTAACCCCTTTCTGTAATTTGTCTTCAACAGCAGCAACTCCTAATAAAATCAGCTCTTTTTCAATCATTTCAGATGCTTTCTCAAGTAATTCTTCTCTTTCTGGACCTATCTTCTTCTTTGCCTCTGTAAATATGGCATTCCAATTTTCATACTCATCCTGCTCAAGGATTCGATAAGCAAACGCTAGAGTTCGAAAACCATCTTGTGCATAATCTGAAAGGTGCAAAGTTGTCGCCTCTTGGTATATCCTGCCATTATTTCCTAGCCTATCGAAGATTATGCTGAAACCAAAACCATTAGAAGAAAAAGAAAAAAAGTTCAGTCCTGAACTGTTACTGCAATTGAAACATAAATCATTGTTAACGTTGAAAATTTGAAGGGAGAAGAACGAATTCGATAGCATCATTGCAAGTATTTTACTATTCTACGCACATACTGGGTTTAGTGAAGAAAGATAGCATACCTATCCGCTCCTTTGCAAAGAAGATAGATTTTACCATCTTCATTTTTCACTATCACCGACATTCTCTTGCGTGAACTGTTGAACTCTAACAAATTCAACAGCTCGTATTCCCTGGAGATGACAATGATATTTCGCTAAGGGGCTTAAAAGTGTAGATGATATTATTTTTCTTAGGGTTGGATGGAATACCTCTTCACCTCCTTCCCTGAGGAAGGGTCAAACTCCTTGAGGAGCATAGTGGATTGTGTTCTTCTGCAGAACTGGAATCCAAATTCTTGTGAAGCAATCAGAAAAGCTACTTCCTCAGGTGACTCTGCCTCATATTTGAGTTTATTATCCGTTTGATCATCTTCAACAGGAATGCCTGTGTGACACAGTGCCATTACTCTGAAGAACATTGTGAGATCAAACAAGTCAGACCGGTAAACCCACTGATTGTTCATTAATCTGTCATCCAAGAAGTTGAAACCCTTTGTAATCGATTCCTTTTGTGCACTTGAGATCCTTGAACTTCCCGTATTCAAGTGCTCTGCATCCTCTTGGCCCTTTAAAGCAGCCTTTTGAGTGACAAAATCAGCCACAGAGAACTCATACATTTCAAAGCCTTGGCTACTTGTCTCTGATTCACTAGCACTTAATCTCTGTGCCTCCATGTCAGCATCCATTATTTTCGATGCCTCAAGATCAACTTCATTAATGTTACCTCCATATGAAATTCCGGCAATTGAGCATTTCCTGAATTCCATCTGGTTACAAGTCAAAGTTCCAGTTTTATCTGACAGAATCATGTCCACTTGGCCAAGTTCTTCATTTAAGTTTGAAGTTCGGGCTTGGACTGACTTGCAGGTTACTTCATCATACATTTCTATGTCCTTGTTGATGAACATTGCTTGTAAAACCTTGACAACTTCAATGGAAACATATAAGGAAATAGGAATCAAGTAGCCATACAATATGAGGGCTCTTATGAACTGTAAAACACCTGATTTTACTGGATCTGATGGACTAAAGAGTGCATCATTATCTTCCAAAACAAGGTACCACCATCCAATCATGTCAGATTCTATAGTCAGTGAAGATCCAAGTGCAGTTATTAATGCAATCAGAATAAGCACAGAAAAGAGAACATAGATTACTTTATCCATCTTTCTCTCGAGGCGGCTGCGTTTAGACGGAGACCTTGTGGAATTCCTCACCACTTTTGTATCATGCCCACTAAATATCACTGCTCCATAAACATATTCGGTGTTTCGAAGTTTTGAATCTCTTAGAAGAATTTGAGAAGTACACAAGGGATATGTTTCATTTTTGAACTCCAGATTCCCAACAAAGGTGTAGAGGTTTGGATTGGGGTCCTCACAACGGATAGTGGCCTTGAATGCATTAAATTTTTCATCCTCATTCATACCAAGTGTGGCCTCTAAGCATCTCTTCATTTTCAGATTTGTTTCACCATCAAGGTTCATGGTCTCCACATAGCAAACACCATCCTCATAGCTGGAAGATAGCAGAAGAAGATCACTAGGGAAATATTCGTTCTTGTTCACTTTTATGATCTCTCCTACAGAAAGTTCTTTCCATAATTTGTCCACAAATGTACCATGTCCTGCATGAGCCTTTACTGTTCGATTGTTTACACCCAAATCCTGCATAATGAAACAATCACTTAATCTATAACTTGAAAATATTGCACTAAGCAGTGCCATCTTTCTGAAAAATTGTAATGAGAAACCAACAGATATTTCAGTTAACTAAGGGGTAACGACTGGAGATTAATTGTACATGAAAGATCAAATTAAAGGATGGAAACAAGAATATGCAGAAAGAAGACCCTAAAGAACTGAGAAAACGTAAGAACTTCCTGTTACTTCTCGCTTGAACTTACCTGCAAAAACCTATACCAATCTTCAACAGCTTCTTTAAGCATGCTAACCCCCACCACAAATACCAAAGGAGCAATCAAGCTTACAGGATTAACCGGAGCCAAAGAAGTAACAGACAACACTGCAGCCAAGAGAAAATAAAAATTGGCCACTCTGCGGAACTGTTCGAAAAGGGCTCTGGGAAGAAAAGTGACTGCATTGTACTTTGTTGTGGACACAAAGTTGTTAAGATACTTGTAAGGTTTTGTTCTGTGTAGTTGAGGTTCATTGCAGAAAACCACCCTAGAAAAACCTGGCTGACCTATGAGGTCCTGAACAAAAGCAGAATCTCCTGTGCAAGGTCGAAAGCAGGAAAAGGAATATAGCTTGCTCCACTTCATTCTTCCCTTAGCTTTCTTAGTTTTTCCTTTCATTTTTATTCCTACTTCACTGTGAACAAAAAAAAAAAAGGGGGGCTTTCAACTAAAAGAAACACTGCTTTCTTTTTCCCCACCAAAAAAGAGCCTGAAATTGAAGACCAACCCTTTTGATCTGATAGCTCAATGTGTAAGCATATTATTCATTCCTGACTCCAACATATTATAAAAACTGTGGATGCTAATAACAGCCACCGTTTCAAAGCTACTCAAAACTGTCCTTCACTAACCCCATCCCATTTTTAAGTGCTAACTAATCTTCATTTCAATATTTCAACTGTTAATATTATTCTTTTTCAGCGAGAAACACTAAGAAATGCTGAATTTTGGATTTTCTTGGATCTTGCAGGCCTTGTACATGGTCCACGCATTGTACTTAACTATCCTACTATATATTCACAGACAGCAACACATTTACAGATGTCGGCTTTCCATCTGCCTTTGAGATATCCGGAATCAAGCAATGCATGCAATTAGAATAGAAATGGCAGAGTAAAGGAGTACTTCCAATAAAAGTAAGACAAAACTGATAGTTAATTCTTTAATAAGTTATTTGCCATGAAGTGCCTCTGGATTGGTGAATCCCTTCTTTTTAGATTCCTAGAAAAACTGAGGTACTACTAAGCCGTTATGCTATTACCCCTCTGTCCATACTTGTGCATGCAACTACTAAGAAACCTACTCCTGGTGTATATATATATAAAAAGGAAAACTACTAAGAAACCTGTGATTTAGAAATCTGCTTGATGGAAAAGTCAAGGAATCTTCTTTTTTACACATTAAAATACATTGCAATCCACATCCTCCTTTAATGCTGGCACTTGATAATGTTGAAATTTAAATATGAAAGAAGAGCATCATCCAGATCTCTAGAAATTTTCCTAGTAGAATTAGACCATAGGTAGTGACCAGATTTGAATGAAAATTGAAGTACTTATGGATTCCTGGCCTTGAATGCATGCACAGGGCAACAAATTAATCAGGATACTGCTTATTAGTAGAGGACTAATTAAAGACTTTGGAGACAACACACAGAAATACAATTTGGTTTTAAAAAAAAGTTATACTCTTTTCCCTTTGCCCAATGTCACAAAAATAAGGGCCATCCCTTTATTTTCACCAGAAACTAAAATGAAATTGACAAGAAAAATCAGGGCAATTGCAGCCGGCCAAGTGCATATCAATTAATATTTTAAGCATGCCATTATACGGCGGGAAACATCTCTAATAAAAGCAACAGAAACTGGTACTGAAGCCGGCAATGAGCATGTTCTTATTCCTAAAAGAGGAAATGTATTTCTTGAGCCTAGGCCCAAAATTAAATTAATTATGGAAAATGAAAAATAGCGCTAGAAGGAGGGCTTGAACCTCCGACCTTGTGGTTAACAGCCACACGCTCTAACCAACTGAGCTATTCCAGCTTATTGGTAATTTTACTTTTTATATATAACAAATTACATACTTTGCCCACCTCTCAAAAGACAAACAACCCAAAAACCTGACAAAGTTGCAGCAGCTGGATAATAAGAATAAGAATAAGAATGATGTTACTCACAGCTCCTGATTATATGTCAACTAAGACAGAACAAAACAAGCAAGCACATGTTTAGTTACAGCCCCCTAGAAAGTACATCTTCAAGTCTACTTCTCAACCTACAATAGCATATGTCCTTGTGTTCAACATGATAAGAACCCATTTCTTTCAAGTTCATGATGAAATTCCACTGTGTTGCATTCTAGCTGCCCAAGATTCGTTCCCAGTTTGAAGGAAGGCAATGAGACCAGACATTGCCATGCCTAACTTGAGAGGTGGTGCTACTGGAAGATGCATCACAAATAGTCATTGGCCCATCATAATGGATAGCCTTGCTGAGCTTAGCTTCTGACAATAACGATTCCTTGACCAACCAAGAAGGTGAAAGCTTCAGATACCTATTGTAAAGTGCCAATGCAATTGCTGGATCCTTTTGACTGGTCCTGCCAATGATTCCAGAAAATAAACAGAAACATCAGTTCAGTAAATCATATATATATATAATGTAGTCCAATTAATGTAGGACATCATAAAGCCATTTTTTATTATCAAAAAAATGTAGGACATCATAAAGCCATTGATTCACAGGAGTACCAAAAATTTCCCGAGCTTAGTTAAAAACTCAACAAATTCCAAATTATGAAGCAAAACTTCACAATATGAGGTTCACAGGCCCTGGCCAAAACTACAAATTTATAAGTAAAACAAGGAAGGACATTGCTCACTACTTATTTAGAGTGGTTACATTTTACCAGCACTTTCTCAATTCTACAGCCATACTTTGGAACATGCTTCGAATATCCACAGGGAAAAATACAGAAAGAGGACACAAAGAAAATATGAGGAGGTGAAGGGAGAGAATGAAACCTCTCATTCAAGTTTAAAACTTTCCTCCACCATAAGAGAGCCTCAAGAAAATCTTTTCCCAAGTTCCTGGCGTTTATTGAAACCAAACTCAAATCAGGCAGACAAGCATCCGTAATATATGGTGTCTCAGACACCCATGGTTTTGAAGCTGCTCTCTGAATTGCATCCAACACTACAGAATCCACATAGGCACTTAACGTTTCAGAGCAGTCTTCAGCAACTGCAACAGCATAACTGGTTAAGTCAACTCCAGTTAGTTCTTCAACTCTTCCCTGCATATCACAGATCATCAATCAAACTAAGAATTTCTTCTCTTCAAGAAGATTGATTTGATCTAGTATCATCGGCAGATTGAACCAACCTTCATAATTACAATTGGTGATAGATATATAAATCTGTTCCAAAGCTGGTGGACATTTGGTATAATAAAAGGTACTATTTCCTGGTAATTGAGTTTAGCGTCCTGCATCCCAGAAAAAGAAGCTCTAATTGTCCCCTTAACTTCTTCCTGCCTGCATCATCAGCTAAATTAACTTGCTAGCACACAATATCGGATTGCCAAAATGTATAACTGGCAATTGATACGAAGACATACCCAAGAATTTCAAGGTTTGAGTGGGGAAATAAGACCTTGAGCTTGTAATAAGATAATTTATCTTCATTTCCACCAGGGATAAAGAAGTGGAAGAAAACAAGATCTGGATAGCTGAATGACAACCATAAAAGGGCATGAGCTAGGAAAATAGCGAAACACTACACAAACTAAGTCCAAAACAACAGAGGAAGCAATTAGGCAGAAATTCTACTTGAGCTCACTACATAACCTGCTGCAGTCGCGGAAACATATATAAATTGAAACAAACCTGGAGCTTGACAGAGTTGAGTTTATAAGAACTGCTAGAACTCGAAGGTCCAAACAATCCATCCATGAAACGACATGCACCATTCCATCATCTTCACTGTTGCCATTGATGAATCCTGAACCACCATGACTTGAAGCCCGAGACTTGATCAACTATAACCCATGACGTTGCAGGCACAAGAATACATATACATATATATATATATATATATATATATATATATATATATATATATATATTTGCAACCAAACAAAGAGAATAAAAGTTAGTAGTAACTAACCTTGGAAAAGAAAAGCAACAAATATTACAAAATTGAAACTTTAAGCCAAGAAAAGATCATGCAAAGCTGAACTTACGGGAGAAGAAGTGTTGGAGTTGACTGGTACCCAGTTTCTGAAAGGGTCAACGGGGTCACGGAAATGGGTGGCGGGAAGGAACTGAAGCAAGCCAAGGAGGATCACAGCTGCAAAAGCCAGCAACTGAAACCCTGCTCTTGGTTTCGGAGATGGAGCTAAATTCTGTTGCCTTGGCCCTGCAAAAGAAGTGTGGCGGTCACTATTGTTACTGTTGTCGTGATCTTCTGCAGTTTGAGATGTTGTTCTAATCCTGTGTGTCATAGAAGAACTTGGTGGGGAGTACGAGGAGGACATTTTTGACTTCCTCGCGTTCTTGCTTCAGTTTGTCATATTGTTATTTTTCTTTTTGTCAGAAAGTTTGTCATATTATTAAACCATATTATTTACATGAGCTTCCACTTAATAGTATTTTATGGTTTTACAAGTTACAAAGTTTTACAACCACAAAACCAATTACAATTCGCATCGTCCCTACTCGGGGCATCCGATAGAATTGCAACTATTACTTTAATTTTTTTTTTCTTTCCTCTAATTTCTCTAATTTAACAAGAAAAAAAAACATTTATGGAATATGAACCCACATTTGCTCATTTGTGTTCATACTCGATATTTCACTAACCTTATTTCTTTTTCTTTTTTCTCGAGGATGACTTCTTTTTCATATATTAATATAATCACACAATGGCGAAGCTAGGTTAGATTTGAAAGGGGGGCCAAAATAAAGAGAAAGGGGAGAGCTTGGTTGTTTAGATGGAGAACAAACATTTTTCCACTGCACTAAGTCACACTTCATGTAATTTCTATTATTAAAATAGTATTTAAATGGTGTCTAGGGGTAGCCATGGCCCACCCTTAGCCCCCTGGGGCGCCGCCACTGCACACAAGTATTTGAGCTACATATTATTTTTATACTTTATAATTAATTAACTAGGATTGTAACCTAGCTTGCAGAGCCTCGAGCTTGAATCAAGCTTTATAGTCGGCTCGTTTAAGCTCATTTAAATTGGGTTTTTGGTACGGATGGTACCCATATTTTATGGTTTGAGACAATCATATACCTACAACTTTTCTCGAGACATTTATGTACCTGGATTTTTAACGGGCAGGTCAATCAGGGGTCTCGGGCTGGGTATATGCTGATGTGGAGGCTGCCCAAAATTGGGCTGTTGCCCGTAACTCAAAACGACGTCGTTTCACCACAAAATGACGTCGTTTTGTCGTCGACATGGCAAGAGTGGGTCCAAACCATTTCCTAATACCTAACCCAATTACCAACCCGATTTTACTCTTAAGAGGTTCAACCGAACCCAAATAAGATATTCTACACCACAAAAAAATTGTTTTTCTTTTACAAAATAAGCTAAAAAATTACTCAAAATTTTCCATCACCCGATTTAAAACTTACGGAAATTAAATTTTAAAAATGATATTTATTATTATAACAAGATTAAAATCAACAATTGAGAAAATCCTAGTTTTCCTCCACAGTTATCTCCTTAATTTTCTCTAAAATTTAAAACCGTAATTAAATCAATCGTGTTTTAATCATATCTATAATTTGTAAAAGATATTTATTGCAAAATTAAAAATTAGCGCAGCAAACATGCAAACGGGCTATTAGTATTTATTTCATAATAATGATAATTACAATTAGAATTAAAATTTGATTCACAGTAATGTCCTCCTTAATTGTCATTTAAGTCTTTCATTAAATCTTTTCTCGTCAACCATTTTTTATATATAAAAATAAAGGCAAGAAAAAAAATGACCGCCGTCACTGCAAATCTGAGAAGACCACCACCATCATCTACAAATCCTTATGTTATCTCCTCTCTATCACCCCCACTACTCTCTCTCCACCACCGCCAATCACTCCACCACCTACAAACCTAGCACCACCTCTACCACTTTCAAAATCCAAGCACCACCATCCTTCGCCCCTCTCCAATTTACAGATCGACCACCACCACAACCACCATAGCCCAAACCCGACAGCCCCACCACGTTACCACTCTCAACAAATCCTACAAAAAATTAACCACCACGACGACAACAGCCACCACCACCACCATTTTCACTTCATCTTCCCTCTCAACAAATCTTGCAAAATCAACACACAACACCACCACCACTTTCTCTTCAATCTCCTCACCGTTTCCATTATTGTTGGATTTGTGCGATTTTGTTGGCTATAATTCTTTTTTGGGAGGGAGGAATTGTTGTTTGTGGAAGGAGTAGTGGGGGTTTTGTCGGCCTCGACCCACCACTGACCGCCCAGTCGCCGCGCCTCCGTCGCCCAGCAACGGGAGCCGTCTCACACCGCGCGTGCTGCAACCAACAACATCACCACTACCACGCCGACACCCGCCTTGCACCGTCGCTGCAACCACCGTCTGCTCCCATGCGACTACCTCGCTGTACAGCAACTGTTGCCGGAGAAGGCAAGTCAAGCCCAACGACCATCACAGCTTCACCTTCCTCGCATTGCGCCGCCCACGCCGGTATGGTCATACGCCTGTTCAGATTGAATCAGCCGTGTGAGTTCTGTTGGTGAGTGGAGTTGGATTTTATGGTTAGATTGGTGATTTGTAATGATGCTTCCTTGAATTAAATTGAAAGGATGCAGCCATGAATTCGGGGTTGGATAACAATGTCGTGTTCTGGGGGTTCACTAGACATGGCATCGTCAATTCTGGTCATGTCTTGTTCTTGCAGATTTTTTAGGGATTTTTTATGGAGAAGATGTGGGAGACGGAGGAGAAGGGGATGTAGATGGGGTCGACGCCGGTGGAGGAGAAGGAGGAGGAGGAGGAGGAGGGGGAGGGGGATGAGGTTGACGGTGAAGATGAGGAAATTGTTTTTCCAGATTTATTATTTTTTGGGTTTAGGGTGAGGATTACAAATTCTTTTTCCCTTTATTATTTCGTTGTCTGCCATAAAAATAAGTCTTCAATGCAAAGGATTTAATGGTTAATAATGATAATTAATTATGTGTCAAACTTTCCCTTTTAATAATGATTTTGAATTAATTATCAGAATTAAAATTTTAATTTTTTCAATGGTAAATAATAACTAATTTCCTTTTAAAATTTTGAAATGATTTCGAATTAATAAGGGTGGAAAATCTATTTTAATTATAATTATTAATTGATTTCCTTTTTCAATTTGTAATGATATCACATTAATTATCAGAACTAACAATCTATTTACCTTCCAATTATAAATAATAGCTAATTTCCTTTTTGAAAATTGTAATGATTTCGACACTGAAAATTCATTTCTTCTCTAATTATAACTAATAATTAANACCCACACCTGCCACATGGACGCTAAACGACGCCATATCGTGGTGATACTACGTCGTTTTGAGTTACGGGCAGCTACCCAATTTTGGGCAGCCTCCACATCAGCATATACCCAGCCCGAGACCCATGACTGACCTACCCGTTAAAAGTCCAGGTACATAAATGTCTCGAGAAAAGTTGTAGGTACATGATTGTCTCAAACCATAAAATATGGGTACCATCCGTACCAAAAACCCATTTAAATTAAAGACTTGGTTAAGTTTGAAATCCAAACTCGGCTTAATAATATGTATTTATAAAAAGCTAAATTAGTAAATACAGTAATAAAGTGTGGGCTTAAGCATAATAAAAGATTTAAAAGCTCGATAAAGTTTGCTAGCTTAATGAGCCAAATATAATAAAGCTCTGGATCAAAAAAATATAATAAAGCTCGAGCTCTGCTTGTTTAACATTAAAGCTTGGTTTGAGCTCAAGCCGAATATAAACTTTCATCGAATGGATTCTAACAACTCACAAGCTGACCCAGCTCGCTTATACTCCCTAATTAATAATTTAAGTTGATGTGTTATTCTGATGTCAAGATTCTTGAAGCCTAAGGAATTGGGGTTTTAGTTATAATTAATTTGTAGGGCATTTGGAGATGTGTCATATCTACATTTATGATAAGGAAAGCTTGTGTTTTTTAATGGGGATATTATATATCATCCAGGTGGATGAAATTTTTTTATATATAACCGTTGAGGCATATAAACGTGTGAGAAAAATAAGTAGCAAAATACATACAACAAACAAATGTGCACAGAGAAGTACAAATAATCATTAATATATATATATATATATATATATATATCTATCTATATATATCTATATCTATATATATATATACATATACATATATATATGTTAACTCAACAAATCAGCTTGATCACAATACACTTAAAAATATTAGATTTATGTTGCAAAATTTGATGCATAATTTTATATCAAAATAAATTTAATACATGATTTCGAAAGAAACATATTATATTATGTATTATACACAAGACTTTGGGTTCTTTATACTCATATTAATTGGTATATATTATATATTAATAAAAATAGTTAAATTATTTTACTAAATTATGAATATTCATCAAGCCTAATGTTCACCATAATATATATGCTCAAGCAATTTCTCATATAAAAAAAGAGAACTCTTAAACAGAGGTGAAATTTCTCTCTCATAACTAATAAACCCAACAACCCTTCTGCCCTAACCAATAGAGTACGGCACTGAAACATCACTCTACCTTCACAATGCCGCCTGGTATATATCACCCAGCACCATATCCATTTAATATTAGAATTTTGGAGGCACTATGTAACTATGACAATTACTCACCATCATTAAACATGTATAAATTACAAATAGACCAGTAAACTTTAATAACATCTTTATTTATTTTTTTGATATTGGAGCATTCTTCATTCATATAAACAGATCAAAAAATTTGAGGATACATAAACCTAAGATTTTTTCCCAACCTACTACAAAGAAACACACAGCGCGATTTATTTCCTTTAAAAGAGGATTTATGTTCGCTTAAAAGCTAGCTGCAAGTGCACAGCGTTGCTGTAGTAACAAGGTCGAATCACAGGGACTGGGAAACAATACTGGCGTCAGGCTCTCAATTGATTAGACTATAATAAACAATAAACAGTAAATAAAATTCGAGATTTGAAGGCAGTGTTTAGAATCGATAATAAACTAAATAAACAACAAGTAAATAAAAGAGAGATAAATAATATAAATTCAAAAGAGAATAAACAAGAAATAAGTAGCAGGTATCGATGGTTTTGGGTAGAAAACGCAGTGATGGGTGTTCTAGGTTGTCCGGAGTTCACTACAGTGTCGCTGTCTAACTATAATTCATAACTTGGTAAATATATTTGTCCACTTTGAAGGGCTACCTAACCTAAAGAGTTTATAACTACTGTCACTTGTAGAAATAAACCTACCCTAGTTCTGGAACAACCCGCTTTCGTCAGTGAAGCTCTTTCCGAGGGCGCAGTGTCGCTGTGCCAGGCGCTGTTATCCTCAACTAACCCTAAAGTCTCTTTCGACGATCTGTAGGGGTAGAGGCTTGATATAGAACGGTCTGAGTTCTTAGTTTCTCCATTAGGTGCGTCACTAAGGCGTCTAAGAAGTGTTTGAGGGTGATCAAGCCGCAGACATTGTTAAGTACTCTATATCAAATCAAAGCATAACGAATTAAAGAAACAAGTCTGAATTATAAATCAAACATTAAGAACAGTAGCTACATCCCATAAACCTAGATAGAAGATTTAGTTCATGAAGAAGAAGAAAATAAATAAGAAAAGTGTGATCGACATAATGCAAAATAAAACTAAAAGCTCCACTTTTCTTCCAGCCAAATCCCTGACTTTTTGCTGCTAAAAAAACTCCCGATTTTGTTCAGAAAGAGATGCTTTTATATCTAGGGTTAAATTCCTAAAATAGTAGGATTTGGAATTAAATTCCTAGACTTTAGCTTCAAGAATTCCTCTTTAAATAAACTTCTAGATCTTCTTTCCTTGCTGGGAGTGTCTAGATGCATCCCCTCTTAAATACTCTTGGAAATTAGGCGCAAACCCTAGTAAAAATAGGGTCTTGACACCAGTGCCACTGCAGGGGCGCTGTCAGGCATCCGATTTGTACTGGAACAGTGCTCTTCACAATGCCTCAGTGGTTTTGGGCTATAATCGTCAAATCTCCTTCAAAGCAAAAGATTCTCTGAAAGGAAAAGGTTTAAAAGCAGATATTTTTTCGACAGCAACGCTGCTAGGCAAATGGTCTAGTTTCTTCAACAGCGGCGCTGCTAACCCAAAAATCGCCAAATATGCTCCAAAAAGCACCAAATTGTACCTGAAAGCATCCAAGGGTAAGGAAAGATGGATTTGGCATGAAAAGAAGTGATTTTACATCTAAATGCATGAATTAATGTTGAACGCAAGGCCAAAAACTATAGTGTGCACTGTAAAATGTATGTAATTTCATGCACAAATTCCCCCAAACTTGAACCTTTGCTTGTCCTCAAGCAAAAATACGAATTAGAACACAGAGAAAAATGATGCTGTAGGAAATTACAAGTGCTTTCTCAAATTAAACACATCAACAACACCTGTCACGCACGCGGCAGTGCTCACTGCTCAATCAATAAGATAAGTTAAGTACCAGGGCCAAAAATATCTATCTCATAAGCCGACTCAGATTTTCAATCTCCACTAATGATCATCAAGGCATAAACAAGGATCAACAGGTCTTTCTTGGTCTTGTAATGAGGATAAGTTAGGCTACCAAAGAAAGAAAAATAGATAGACTAACAACAGTTGCCTACCTTCCAAAATTCTAACTCAAATAGCTTCTTCTTCAAATTAGCACACAAACCAAGAAAACCAGAATATTGGAGCACATTTTTGATTATAGGAGATAAAGATTTGTCAAGGGAGCATAATGGGTACCTCTTTTCACTTTTGATTTTGATGATGTTTTTTTTTTGTGTACCCCTATTTTTAACACTCCCTTGATCTTACAACAGTATATAACAAATCTCCATGTCATTGAATTACTAAGCTCCATTCAAAGGTTTGACAAACTCCATCTGTTTCACCTAGCAGCGACACTACCATGACACTGTCATCCTGAAAATTAGAACTAGGAAAGCAAGCAGACAGGGTCGGGCTAAAATTCAAAGAAAAATGTGCTTTAAAGCACCATGATGGTTGTGCAAGGCTAAAAAAGTTAAGGTGTGATGATGTGGGTAATATCAAAGAAAATCGACCATTAACCTAAGCTCAAAGGGGTTGTCAAGTGAAATAATGATATAGGTAAGATAAAATGAAATTAAGCTCATCAAAAAATGCATATATCACATCCTTAAATATACCAAGATGATAAAAATTTCGCCTCAAAAGAAAAATAAGAGTCGGTTCTAAAATAGTCAACAGTAGGTACTACCCAATTTTAAAGAAAAAGATTGGCACTTGTTACCTCAATGGAGCATGATTACAATTCTGATTTCGATTTCACATCTTGCATAGACTAAACTTAACTAAAAACGAGCCAAAATCGAATGTTAAAATAAACATGAATCGAAACAGCAGGAAAGCAGCAGCGCTGTCATAATGCTGCATCAGCGAATAAATCGAGAAAACGCATATAAAAATCAACAGCATACACAAAACAAGTCTTTTGGCCAAAACAACATAATGCATAAATGAAACACAACAAAGAAATGCTAATTTCTGCCTCTCCCAAACTTAAATTCCACAGTGTCCTCACTAGGGCAAAAACAAAGCACAAAACACATAAACACAAAAACATAACAAAAAGGGAGGGACTCTCCCAAACTTATTCTGGACAATACAAAAGAATAAAATGCAGAAAATAAAACGTGAAATGCAAATGATAAAAAATGCATAGATGCAGGGGTATAATGGACATTCAGCACAACAAACAATGAGCACAACTTGGCAAACAATACATGTGGAAAAATGAAAAGTGCAAAATTAGGGTTAAGTATGCTTCTCTATTTGCCGATAGTGGTGTGTTGCACTAGCAGTGCCGCTGCTTCCCATCACATGGCCCCTGTCTTTATGATTTTCTAATTTTTCTATTTTTTAAGGCTGCAAAAACATAAAAACAAAAATAAAACTAAAGGGATGTACTAAAATTAAAACTTACCTCGGGTTGCCTCCCGATCAACGCTTCTTTTACGTCTTGTAGCTGGACACCTTGCAGCACACATTGCTCATGGTGGCTTAAAGAGAAGTTGAGGAACTTCCTTCACCATTCCTGCTGCAGAATTGTAAAGCTTGAGTTTCTGCCCATTCACCTTGAAAACGCTATGCTCCTCATCACAAATCTCCAAATTACCATTTAGAAGGTAATCGAGCACAGTATATGGCCCAGTCGAGCAATTACGAAATCCACCATTTGAGAGTTTCAGCTTGGAGTGAAAGAGGAGAACTCGGTCACCCACATTAAACTTCCTCTTCTTTCATTTAAATTTGCATGATGGAAGCTTTGGCACATCTGCATGAGGCTCCTTCCCATCAATAGGAGGAGAGACAGTGCCGCTGTGACTTAACATTTCCAAGGCTTGCAATTGGGAGTCAGCATCTAGAATGGTTGATGGGTGTTGCGTTTCCTTCTCTACAGTGCTGTCACCATCTTTTGGTCTACTCTTGCTGGCCAAAGAACACGATTGTGACTCAACAGTGTCACCTACAGCGCCTGTTGTATGAATCAGAACCTCCTCGACAGTTTCAATGGCACTCACCATATAGCAAGCATTGGATTCCAGCTTTGAATCCATTGTCTTTTGGACATTAAATTCCACTCTTTCCTCCCCAACTCGAAATGTGATGCTGCCATCCTTTACATCAATAACAGCGCCAGCTGTTGCGAGAAAAGGCCTCCCAAGAATGATTGGGGTCTGCTCATCAAGCTTCATGTCCATGATCACGAAGTCACAAGGTATATAAAACTTCCCAACTTTCAGAGGGACATTCTCCAAGACACCATTAGGATACTTCACAGATCGATCAACAAGCTGCAGCATCATGTATGTTGGCTTTATCTCCCCAAAGTTGAGCTTTTGTGCTACTGCTAATGGCATCAAACTTATACTGGCCCCAAGGTCACACGGTGCTCTATTGAAGTTCTGGGTGCCAATAGTACGAGGAATTGAAAAGCTTCCCGGATCTTCAAGCTTTGATAGGGGCTGCTGTTTCAGCAACACAGCACTGCAGTCTGCTGTAAGGGCCATTGTCTGTTGCTCTATAGTGCGCTTTTTGGTTAGAATCTCCTTTAGGAGTTTTGCATAGGTGGGCATTTGATCCAAAACCGTTGTGAATGGGATTTCTAACCTCAAGCCACTAAGCATGTACACAAACTTCTTATATTGCTCCTCAAGTTTGCTCTTTCGATAAACCTGTGGATATGGCAGAAGGGGCTAGCAAGGTACATGCAATGTTGTTGGTTTAGGAGTTGCTGCCTCCTGATTCTCCTCTGTTCTGGGCGCTGCCTCCTTTGCTTACTTAGGAACGAGATCTGTTAGCTCTTTCCCATTCCGAAGTGTCACTGCCTGACACTGTTCCTTCAGATTTATTGATTGACCAAGCAGTGCGCGTTGTGAATGCTTCATATAAACCTGCGGATAGGGCAATGGGGGCTGTTAAGGCACTGACAGTGCTTTCTTCTTAGGTACAGCTCCCAGCAGCGCCACTGGTTCAGCCACTGCTTCTCGTTTCTCCTCTGATTCGGGTACTGTCACCTTTGCTGGTTTAGAAACAAGGTCTGGAAGCTCCTTCCCACTTTTGAGTGTTACTGCCATGTATTACTCTTTTGGATTCATCTCTGTTTGCCCCGGCAGTTGCAGTTGCTACTGCTGCATAGCGTGCTGTGCAAACTGGTTTTCAAGCATCTTATTGTGGGCGTTTAACTGAGTAAGCTCCTTATCCATCCTATTAAGATTCCCATCCATCCGATTCTGCCCTTTCAGCAGCTGCTTCATCATTTGGGTCAATTTGAAATACCCTCCTTGCTGGCCACCTTGCCGCTGCTGCTGCTGCCCCTTGCTGCTCGTACCCCTAATTGTAGTTCTGGTTAGGGTTTGAACGCCAGCCCTGATTATACCCCTGATTGTAGGTGTTGTAGGGCTGGTTTGGGCGACGGTCAATGAAATTTGCCTCCTCGGAATTATTCTTGGGACACTCAAGGAAAGAGTGAGGGCCACTGCAAATTTCACAGACACTATATTGGGCAATAGGTTGTACCTGAGCTACAGGTTGCACTGGCTTGATGGTCAAGTCTTTGAGTTGCTTGGAGATGGCAGCAAGCTAGGATTCAATGTTGGTGTTCTTGTCTACATAATGCACTCCCCTTGCACTGCGACGCGGCTCATCATCATCTGCAAGGTTGAGCATTATCCTCTTAGCATCCTCGTATGGTGCCTGCTTAAACTTCCCATCAGGCGCTGCAGCATTGAGAGTGCGCCTATCTTCAGGTGACATGGTGCGATAGAAGATTCTCAGCAGTGCTGGCGGGTACACCATATGAGCAGGGCAGCGCTGGATTAGGTCCTGAAATCTCTCCCATGCTTGCACCATCGTTTCATCATACTTCTGAGTGAAGTTGCAAATTTGCCCACGAAGCTCATCCATCTTCGTGTCAGGGAAGTATTTCTTAAAAAATGCTTCCTCCATTTGCACCCAGGTGGTGATGCTACCCGCTGGCAGGGTCTTCAGCCACCTTTTGGCTCTATCCCTGAGAGAGAATTTGAAGAGATGGAGTTTCTTGGCATCTTCAGAACATCCCTGAATCCTAGTGGTGGCACAAATATCCAAAAAATCCTCCAAGTGCTAATTAGGGTCCTCCAGCGCCGTTCCACCAAACTGCTTGTTTTGCACCATTTGAACCAAGTTGGTTCTCAGCTCGAAAGGGTTATCATTATCGGGTAGTGTGATGGCTCCATGAGGTGCGGTATGTCTGGGCCGCATGAGCTGGTTTATTGGCAGATTGGGGATGTTGGTGAAGGGATCCACAATGTCATTAGCAGCAGCGTTCTGATTGTGGCGCTGCTGGTTTCTCGGGCTAACAGGATTGATGATATTGCCCTCATCATTCCTCGGTAGGTCATCCTGGCCGCGTGGGGGGTTGATGATGTTACCAACAGCATCCCAGCCATTGTGTGGAGGATTAATACCGGCCATTGTTGATGTCTCAACGGTTTCAGCTGCTTTCTGTTGCCTTACTTTCCTGCGGTTCGCCCTAGCAGTGCCTTCAATATTAGGTATAAGGAGTAGCTCAGGACGCTGGCTCCTAGTTTGCATACACTGCTAGAGAATCAACAGCGGCGCTGTCAATATCCTGCCACAAGAAAGCAAAGTGGATCAGAAAACAAAGAAAGTCTAATCAATCAAAAACACTAAGTAGTATTATTTAGCGCAGTCCCCGGCAACGGCGCCAAAAACTTGTTCGCTTAAAAGCTAACTGCAAGTGCACAGCGTTGCTGTAGTAACAAGGTCAAATCACAGGGACTGGAAAATAATACTGGCCTCAGGCTCTCGATTGATTAGACTATAATAAACAATAAACAGTGAATAAAATCCGAGATTTGAAGGTAGTGTTTAGAATCGATAATAAACTGAATAAACAACAAGCAAATAAAAGAGAGATAAATAATATAAATTCGAAAAGAGAATAAACAAGAAATAAGTAGCAGGTATCGATGGTTTTGGGTAGAAAACGCAGTGATGGGTGATCTAGGTTGTCCGAGGTTCACTACAGTGTCGCTGTCTAACTATACTTCATAACTTGGTAAATATATTCGTCTAGTTTGAAGGGCTACCTAACCTAAAGTGTCTATAACTACTGTCACTTGTAGAAATAAACCTACTAGTTCTGGAACAACCCGCTTTCGTCAGTGGAGCTCTTTCCTAGGGCGCAGTCTCGCCGTGCCAAATCCTCAACTAACCCTAAAGTCTCTTTCGACGATCTGTAGGGGTAGAGGCTTGATATAGAACGGTCTGAGTTCTTAGTTTCTCTATTAGGTGCGTCACTAAGGCGTCTAAGAAGTGCTTGAGGGTGATCAAGCCGCAGAGACTGTTAAGTACTCTATATCAAATCAAAGCATAACGAATTAAAGAAACAAGTCTGAATTATAAATCAAACATCAAGAACAGTAGCTACATCCCATAAACCTAGAAAGAAGATTTAGTTCATGAAGAAGAAGAAAATAAAGAAGAAAAGTGTAATCGACATAGTGCAAAATAAAGCTAAAAGCTCCACTTTCTTCCAGCCAAATCGCTGACTTTTTGCTGCTAAAAAGACTCTTGATTTCGTTCAGAAAGAGATGCTTTTATATCTAGGGTTAAATTCCTAAAATAGTAGGATTTGGAATTAAATTCCTAGACTTTAGCTTCAAGAATTCCTCTTTAAATAAACTTCCAGATCTTCTTTCCTTGTTGGGAGTGTCTAGATGCATCCTCTCTTAAATACTCCTAGAAATTAGGCGCAAACCCTAGTAAAAATAGGGGGTCTTGACTGCCAGTGCCACTGTAGGGGCGCTGTCAGGCATCCGATTTGTACTGAAACAGTGCTCTTCACAACGCCTCAGTGGTTTTGGGCTATAGTCGTCAAATCTCCTACAAAGCAAAGGATTCTCTGGAAGGAAAAGGTTTAAAAACAGATATTTGTCGACAGCGGCGCTGCTAGGCAAATGGGCTAGTTTCTTCAACAGCGGCGCTGCTAACCCAAAAATCGCCAAATATGCTAAAAAAAGCACCAAATTGCACCTGAAAGCATCCAAGGGTAAGGAAAGATGGATTTGGCATAAAAAGAAGTGATTTTACATCTAAATGCATGAATTAATGATGAATGCAAGGCCAAAAGACTATAGTGTGCACTGTAAAATGTATGTAATTTCATGCACATCAATTTACAACAGCACTCTACTCTCTCGGGCATCATAACCTGTATCGTCCGTGCAACAACCTCCAAGCCAATAGGTGAAGGCGATGCATACCTATGGGGTGAAATATCTCTTTGTTGGCGAATTTCTGCAGTAGACAAAGAATTATTCTTGAGGTCGTATCTTCCTCCATGGTTTTTGGCTCCCATAGTTTTATTTGAATCACCAATAACGGTGAAAAACCACTCGACGGAGAAAACACACCCACAAAAAGTAG
Source organism: Turnera subulata (assembly GCA_028386065.3). Classification (NCBI taxonomy): domain Eukaryota; kingdom Viridiplantae; phylum Streptophyta; class Magnoliopsida; order Malpighiales; family Passifloraceae; genus Turnera; species Turnera subulata. The sequence continues at coordinate 73,244 of JAKUCV010002591.1, read as the reverse complement.
GACTAAACTCACAAAAAGTGAAACAAAACTCACAAAAAGTTAGACTAAATCCACAAAAAGTGAGAATAAACCAATAAAACTGAAAAACAAAAGAGAAAAAGATAATTGGTGGGGGACTTACCGCCGGAAAAAGAGTAGTCGGCAGCAGCCCAAATATGTAGATCTAAGATTTTTCTCTAAGAAAAAGGGAGAGGAGAGAAAAACCCTAAACCTTAAACGTGATTCCATCTTTATTTTTTTAATTAAATTGCTATTGGTGTTTTGTAAATCGTACACATGCCAAGTTAAGTTTTTTTCTTTTATTTTTTGCAGATGGGATTAGAAACATATTATAATATTGTGGATAATATACAAATTATGGGTACTCTATACACATATTAATTTGTATATTATATGTTAATAAAAATACTTTAATTATTTTACTAAATTCTGAATATTCATCATGTAAAATGAACATTCTTCCAATTTAATTATAACTATACTTAAAATGTAAGAGATAATCTTATTATTTGACTAAACTGGTTTTCACCTCCAACCTAGTTAGGTGTATAAAAATTTATGGTCAAAATTTCTAACCCGAATTATATATTGTTTTCATTGTAAATGAAGAATCGAGCGTAACAATAACAAAAAAAAAATACAGTGCTAATTAATAGTGATTGTTCATGCCAATTTTAGATGTCCCAAATATATTGCCATTTCATGTCATGAATTTTTTTTTTGTCGTTCTACAACATATCCAGCCATTCAATCCCTAAAGGCTTATTTATCTATAGCGGGGAGCAAAACGTCGGTTCGGCATATGCCGTGCTGAAGTAGTGATCGATACGACTTTTCCGAAGGGCCATTTTCCCGACCGATGCCGTGCCGAAGTGCCTCTCATGCCGATCGGTATGGTGCCGATCAATAATGACTTCGGTTCGGTCGGTATTGACTCCAACCGATAATACCCATTCTCCTTTCTTCACCCAGAAATACAAAAATAAGAATTCTACAAACGAAGAACACAAGGGAAGAAATTGATTTACAATTCAACACACAGATTCAATAACCCAAAATTCAAAACATGATGAGCAAGGGGGGAGTAGTGTTGGAGCAGCGACAAAGAAAAGAGAAGAGTAAAGAGAGAGGGGTTGGGCTTGGCTTGGCACCGATGTCGTGAGCTTTGGCATGCGCGTAAGGGTGCCTGTCAAGGCGGCGTGCATGGGTGGGGGCAGCTGCTTCGAGCTCAAGGAGGGACGGTGTCTATGGCGGAAGAAAGAAGAAAAAAAGGTAGGAGGAAGGGGCAAATAATTGCAGCGGCGGTTGCTATAGAGGAAGAAAGAAAGAGTAAGTGAAAGTAGTTTAAATTTCAGGGTAAGTAAATAATGGCTTATGCATGAGTGGGCTTGGGCTTAGGAGCAATTTGGGCTTGTTGGAATTTGGGTTGGGAAATTTGGCTTGGGCTTCGTCAGTACGGCCTGTGCCGATAACCGACGGTATAACCCATATCCAACCGAGATGAGCCAACGGTGTTATTGGCACGGTATAGTCGGATGGGGTGGCACTGAAATCCAACGAATTTCGAGCTGATACCACTCCGGAAATTTGCTCTCCCCTATTTATCTATGTTTATTTATAAATGATCAAATTTTCCAACACATTGACAAGTTGTAGGCTTGTAGCTCAACACTCATCAAATTTTTCTCTTTTAATTACTGGTCAGTATTAGGCAATTATGTTGCTGTCCATTTTGATTATGTATCAGTAGTTTTGGTTTTTCCATGCTTGCAACCCAGGCTTTAAATTTTCACATCCAAATTTAAAAACCTCAGAATTCGGAAATGAATTTGTACGAGACACTAGGAAAAAGAGAATTAGATATATCCGCGAGCTTTGAATTTTTTTTTATATGAATAACCTTAATTCTCACAACTAACTTTATTCTCCACCACAGCGGAACAGATTATAGAATTTATCACGTAATTCTCTCTCACATAATAGTAATACTGGTTAATTCAAAGGAGTAATTTGTCTTTAACCCTGCTCATCCTTAGATGATTGAATAAGAGCTTGCCAACTCTTCCTTAAGGATTTGAAGGCAAGTAAATGTCGAGATGAGAAGTCTGAGATGCAACGAGGGGAGAGAGTTGTTAGTTGGAGGAAGTCGAGGCGAGGATGATACAAGCTTAATATTGAATTATTGATGGATCGAGTAAAGGAAATTTCGATATTGCGGGATGAGGATAACAGATTCATAGAGGCCTTTGCTGGAGGGGTGGGATGGTGTAGTGCATCGAGGACAGAATTGTGTCAGTTAAGGTAGGCTTTGAGGACATGGTATGGGAGTTGGATGTGAAGAAGGTGGTGCTAGAGATAGATTCTGTTTACAGCGGTGTCGTTAATTGTAGGAAGATCAGAGTATGTGAATGAGTTAAGTATGATATGCATGAAAATTAAGAAACTCTTAGATAGAGATTGGGAAGTAATAATGACTAGTATATATAGAGAGGCAAGTGCTGATTTTTATGCGAACAAGGAAACATAATTTACAGATCATACAGAATTTTACACTGATTTGTATGGAGCTGGGGGGAGTCCCGGTTTGAGTAGTTAATATATGGCCTTGAGCCTCGTTTTAACCAAGAAAAAAAAAAAAGTAATTTGTTCCACCCCCACCCCCACAAAGTTGTAAATACATGAATAAATCTAACTAGTTCACTACCCGTGGGTTTCACGGGCTTGGTTATTATTAGTTTTTCTTTAAAAATAAAATTAAATTTTTTTATAAAATTAAAATTATTTATATTATTGAGTAGTTTAAATATTTTTCAAGATATACACATAAAAATTGTTTAGATTAAAAATAGTTCAATAAATTTAATTATTTTATAATTTTTTTCAAATAAATATACTATTTTTTCCTGTTTCCACTTTCTTAAAACAAATATTTTTTTTCTAATATGATCTATATTTTTTTTCCACTTAAACAATAGCTGAATTATTTTTTGGGTCATAATTTTTTTGTTTTTTTCTCTTTTTAATTATGTAATTTATTTTAAAAATATTATTATGTATAAAAATATTTATAAATTTGGTTTAATATAAATCAGGTAAAAAAATAAATTAAATTTTGATAACAATACAGATAATAATTAATTATGTATATTTAAACATGCATCATTGACTGATAAAACAAAAAATATCAAACAATAGAAGAAAAAATTTGAATAAAAAAAACAAAAAAATTTAAGCAAAACATAAGTATACTTTTATTTTTAAGTTGTTTAGAGAAAAAATAGTTCATACAATTTTTATTTTTTTGGATAAGTATGTGTTTTTTAATTTGTTTCCACTTCTTTAAAAATAATTATACCATTTTTTTGCTAATATGTTTTATATTTTTTCCACAACAACAATTACTGAATATTTTTTTTATTCTTAATTCTTTTGTTATTTTCTCTTTTTAATTTTGTTTATATATATTATAGTTTGTAAAAATATAATATTTTTGAAATTACTTTTTTTATACTTCATTATCTCTCAATGTTTTGGTTTATTTTATCTTAATATTATATATTTTTTAATGCATCATCTTTCCTCTTTATAATTAAATATTTTTTTGGAGCTTTTATGTTTTTGTAATATTTGTAATTTTTTTAAAAAAATTTATTTTTTGGTTTTTTTATTTTTTTGTTTTTTTTGTTGGGAATTTATTTCATATTACTTTTGTTTTTTTCATTATTTTTTCAATAAAATCTATGTTTCATACCATATTCTTTTTGTTTTTTTATCTCTATTATTTTGTTTTTTTATAAAATTTTGTTTTTTTAAATGAATGTTTCATATTAATTTTGTTTTTTGTTTTAATATTACTTTTTGTTGTGTTGCTTAATAATTTTTAGTTGCATTTTTTAATGTATAACACTAATCTTTCTCTTCTATTAGATTAGTATGGTTAGGATTTTTAATTTATTTTTTCCTTTTGTATATTTTCCTAAACTTTAAATAATTTTTAAAAGTGTTTTTAATTCCTTTTATAGGTTTTTTTCCCTTTTGTTTTTCTTTTTTTTGGGAATTTGTTTCATATTACTTTTGTTTTTTTCATTATTTTTTTAATAAAATCTATGTTTCATACCATATTTTTTTATTTTTTATCTCTATTATTTTGGTTTTTTTATAATTTTTTTTTTTAAAAGAATGTCTCATATTAATTTTGTTTTTTGTTTTTAATATTACTTTTTGCTGTGTTACTTAATAATTTTTAGTTGTGTTTTTAAATGTATAACACTAATCTTTCTCTTCTATTAGATTAGCATGTTGAGGATTTTTAATTTATTTTTTTCCTTTTGTATATTTTCATAAACTTTAAGTAATTTTTAAAAGTGTTTTTAATTCCTTTTATAGGTTTTTTCCTTTTGCTTTTTTTTGGGAATTTGTTTCATATTAATTTTTTTATTATTTGTTTAATAAAATCTATGTTTTGTACTATAATATTTTTGTTTTTATATCTATTATTTTGTTTTTGTATAAAATTTTATTTTTTTAAATGAATGTTTCATATTAATTTTCTTTTTGTTGTGATATTGCTTTTTTGTGCTACTTAATAATTTTTAGTTGTGTTTTTTAATGTATAAAACTAATCTTTCTCTTTTATTAGATTAGTATGTTGAGGATTTTTAGTTCCTTTTTTAGGTTTTTTTGTTTTTTTCTTTTATTTTCCATTTTTTGGGAATTTGTTTCATATTAATTTTTTTTCAATTTTTTATAAAATCTATGTTTTTTACTATATTCTTTTTTTCTCTAACATTTTTTTTATAAAATTTTGTTTTTTTTAAAATGAATGTTTCATATTAATTTTGTTTTGTTGTAATATTACTTTTTGCTGTGTTACTTACTAATTTTTAGTTCTGTTTTTTAATGCATAACACTAATCTTTCACTTCTGTTAGATTAGTATGTTGAGGATTTTTAATTCATTTTTTCCTTTTTTTTTATTTTCCTAAACTTTGAATATTTTTTAAAAGTGTTTTTAATGTGAATCGGATGATGATTAGGAAGTTGTTTAGGCCTAATTAAGTATGACTATTAACATAAGACATGGATTAAATTGTGACATTGATTATAATATTATAACATGCCTTTAAATACAATTTAATATGCCAATTATTATTATATGATTAAATGCACTAACTAGGTTTTGATTATGACAAATCTATACAAACCTATGTATAGCATCTTATGCTTCTAACCATGATTTGCAGCTCACACAAGTGCTCAATCCGTGATCAACTCCTTGGAAAGAAGAAGTGAGTGGGATTGGAGAGTGTGTTAGTGCACATGAGATGTCGCTTTCACCAAACGACATCTATGTGACTTGATTTGTTTAATCCCTATGGGGATTGGTGGTCAAAGGAACCTAGTACACTACCATTTGTGGAATCTGAATCAATAAAAAGGCTACCTTAAACAAATCAAATGTCAGCTGAATTCAAACTTCCTAGGACCAATCTAGGACTATGCTAAACAATGACATCAATGACAAAAACCTGCTGACCGCTGGATCTCGTGCCAAAGTGAAAGGGACAACAGGCAAAGTGAACGTTGACACTCTGGCACCTTGGAAGACAAACCAGCTGGATGGAAAGGGACATGTAATGGATCTTTTGAATTGCCATCATCCAACTTGCCTATATAATGTGATGCTGATTCAAGGAGAACCTTAGAGCTGCTAAACCGAGATTCTGAATTCAAGCAAAGTTAGTGCACTTGCAGTTCTCAAAAGTCAAGAAAAAGAGAGAGAGATAAACACTTTTCATAGTTCATTGTGAGACAATATTTGAAGGGAAAAGTTGTTGTACTTAGTTATAGCTTCTGTATCAAGGGTTTTCTGCTAGACAAAGCTAGGAAAAGCTTTGTGGTGAGTGTGTAAGGTTTGAGTTGAGCCTAAGGAAAAAACTTATATTTTAGGTTAGTGGTTGAACCCGTGAAAAACCATAATAAGAGTTAGTTAGAAATCTCAAGGGGGGATCCTTGAGTAGTGGAGGTAGTCCTGTGTGGCGAACCACTATAATTCCTATGTCATATTTTCTCTAACCCTTCCTCATTGCATTTTAATTAGTGTGTTTATTAGTGGTCATAAACACAATTTCAGAGAGAAAAACAGCCTGGCATCTGAGATGCCAAATTAGGTTTTAAACAGCAAGGCTAATTCACCCCCCCCCCCCCCCCCCCCCCCCCCCCCTCTTACCCACTTTTGGGCCAACAACCATTTGTGGATTAACATACAGGAGAAAAGAACATGGCATTTGAGGGAAACAACATCAACAATGCACCCTTCTTCAATGGCCTCAACTTTAATCATTGGAAGTTTCACATGAAGACCTTCTTTGAAGGAAAGGATCTTGAGATGTGGGAAGTTGTAAATTCTCCTTACTCATGTCCAACTAAGGAAATGAAGACCTGGAGTGAAGCTAAAATGAAGAAAGCCAAACTAGATGCCCAAGCAAAGAATGCACTCCTTTCTGGCATCAGTCAAGCCGAATTTGAAAGAGTCATATCATGTGAAACATCACATGAAATTTGGAGTACTCTATGCATTGCGCATGAAGGAACAAACCAAGTCAAAGATGAATCGGTTGATGAGAGAGTTTGAGTTGTTCCAAATGTTGCCAAATGAAACCATACAAGAACTTGACACAAGATTCACTATCTTGTGTAACAACTTGGCTTGTCTTGGCAAACTCATCACAAACAAGGAGAAGGTGACAAAAATTCTTCGATCTCTTCCCTCTGAATGGGAACTGAAGGTTACTGCTATTGAGGAAGCCAAAGACATAAACACTCTCACTTATAATGTTCTTATGGGAAGTCTCATTGTTCATGGGTCAAAATTTAAAGAAAAACCAAAAAGAAAGAAGGATATAGCTCTCAAGTCTTCACATGAGAGTGATTCCGAAAGTGACCTAGATGTTGCCTTAATTACAAAGAAATTTGTGAAATTCTTGAAAAGGAGAAACCTCAAGGGTAGGAACTTCAGAGGTGTGAAGGTTGATGAATCAAAGAAAGAGCAACTTTTGTGCTATGGTTTCAATCAACCCGGGCACATCAAGGCCGAATGTCCCAACATACGAAAACCCAAGTTCAACAACTTCAAGAACAAGGGTAAGAAAGCAATGACTGCATGGGAAGACCTTGATTCTGATGATGAATTAGATGAAGAGGAATTGGCAAACCTTTGTCTTATGGCACAAGAAGAAAAAGAGGTAAATCATTCCAACTCATCTAGTTTTTCTTTTGATGAACTCCATGATGCATATGAAGAATTATATGAAAGTTTTAAAGCCATGGCTAAGACAAACAAAGCATTGAAAAGGAAGGTTGAACTTTTAGAATCTAAAAAGAAAGAGTGTATGGTAAAAAATGAAGAAATGGCTAAAAATCTGACCCTGTGCAATAATGGCTTTGAAGACGCCAAAGCGGATAGAGAAACACTTGCTAAGTCACAAAAGGTTCTTGTGCAACAACTTGATACATGTAAAGAAGAGAATATAAGACTTGCACATGAAAATGTGGATCTGAAAAAGACTGTGAATTCTCTGAAAAGTATGCTTGAAAAGTTTGATCATGGTAGTAAAGATTTAGATATGATTCTAAGTCAACAAAGACATATATTACAAAAGATAGGTCTTGGAGCTACACATCATATTTTTCAAGCTAAGCCTAACTATGCTTCTAATACCCGAAAAACTAAAGCATATCATAGGACTGAATTTGTTAGGACTGCATCTAGCCATAACATCACTTGTCACTATTGTAATAGACATGGACACAAAATCAAGAATTGCATCTTTAGGAGAAAGAATTGTCCCATAATGTTTCACAAGGACCCAAGCATATTTGGGTACCTAAAACTTGACATTGCAACAGGTCAATGGGGATGAGTGGGTGCTCGATAGTGGGTGCTCAAGACATATGACGGGTGATATGTCCAAGTTCTCATCCTTAAATCCAAGAGGTAAAGGTTCTGTCACCTTTGGCGACAAATCGAAAGGAAAGGTATTAGGTATAGGTAATATCGGTAAGGATCCAACCATTGAGCATGTGTTGTTAGTTCAAATCTAATATTCAACTTACTCAGCATAAGTCAGTTGTGTGACCGTGGATACAAAGTAATTTTTGAATCTAACAAATGCTTAGTAACTAACAATGATGATAATCAAACTTTGCTTGTTGGTAAAAGACAAGGAAACTTGTATTCCATTAATATGGTTGATGTCTCTAATCTGGAAAACAAGTGTTTAAATGTTAGAACAGAGACTGCTGAGCTTTGGCATAGACGATTGGGGCATGCACATCATGAGCTTATATCAAATCTTTAAAAGAAGGAACTTGTAAGGGGACTACCCTTGCTGAAGTTTGAAAAAGAAAAGGTATGTCAAGCATGCCAATACGGAAAGCAACTCAAAAGTTCATTCAAACCAAAGAAGTACATCTCCACTACTAGACCACTTGAGCTTTTACCTCTCGATTTGTTTGGACCCATTAAGGTGGTAAGTCTTGGAGGTAAGAGTTACACATTTGTCATTGTTGATGACTATTCCTGTTTTACTTGGGTTATGTTTCTCTCACAAAAAGATCATGCACTTTATGAGTTTGCCTCTTTAGTAAGAAAACTTCAAAATGAAAAATGTTATAAAATAACGAAGATTAGGAGTGACCATGGTGGTGAATTTGATAACCTTGTCTTTAATCATTTTTGTGAAGAAAATGGGCTTGAACATAAATTCTCGGCACTCCTCAACAAAATGGGGTAGTAGAGAGGAAGAACCGAATGTTGCAAGAAATGGCAAGAACAATGCTGAATGAACAATCATTGCCAACTTACTTTTGGGCTGAAGCCGTGAACACCGCATGCTATGTTCTAAATAGGGTAACCATTAGGTCACAACTTGAGAAAACACCATATGAGCTTTGGCATGATAGAAAGCCAAATATAAGCTAGTTCAAAGTCTTTAGGTCAAAATACTTTATATTAAACACCAAAGACTCACTAGGGAAATTTGATGCTAAATCTAATGTTGGTGTGTTCCTAGGATACTCAACTATAAGTAAAGCTTATAGAGTTTACAACAAAAAAACACTTATAGTTGAGGAATCAATACATGTGGTATTTGATGAAATTGAGTCAACTAACAATGATGATGCGGTTGAGGATGTGTTTTGTCAACAGCCTAGAGATATTATTGCTAACATTCCTGAGAGGTCTGCTGAGATTGAAGAAGAGTTGCATGATGATTCCGCAACTCAACATGAAACCAATTCACAAGCTACAGCACATGCAATAGTTGACAGTTCGGCATTAAAGGTGCCAAAAGGACTGTCAACCAGTGACATTATTGGGGATCCATCTAAAGGTGTAACTACAAGATCATCCTTGCACAATCTTAATTCCCATCAAGCTTTTCTCTCACAAATTGATCCCAAAAATGTCGATGATGCCATCAATGATGAAAATTGGGTGATGGCTATGCAAGAAGAGCTCAATCAATTTGAGAAAAGTGATGTTTGGAAATTAGTTCCTACACCCGCCAATTACCCAGTAATTGGAACTAAATGGGTGTTTAGGAACAAATTGGATGAGGCTGGAAATGTGACAAGGAACAAAGCTAGGCAGGTGGCACAAGGCTACAACCAAGAAGAAGAAATTGACTTTGATGAGACTTTTGCACCCGTTGCTCGCCTAGAGTCCATTCGGATGCTACTTGCATATGCATCCTATAAGTCCTTCAAACTCTACCAAATGGATGTGAAAAGTACCTTTCTAAATGGTGTAATCATAGAAGAGGTGTATGTGGAGCAACCTCCAGCATTTGAGGATTATGAGCTTCCAAAACATATCTATAAGCTTAAAAAGGCTCTATATGGACTCAAACAAGCTCCAAGGGCATGGTTTCTCTGTCAAAACTTTGTTAGAGGTAAAGTTGATTCCACACTCTTTGTGAAACACCAAAAGAATGATTTAATTATTGTGCAAATCTATGTTGATGATATATTATTTGGTGCTACTAATGATGCTCTATGTTAAGATTTTGAAAAACTAATGCATAGTGAATTCGAGATGAGCATGATAGGGGAACTAAACTTCTTTCTTGGATTACAAATCAAACAATATGATGATGGCATCTTCATTGGTCAAACTAAATATACAAAGGAGCTACTCAAATGATTTGGCATGTCAGACGCCAAAAGTGAGCCCAACTCCTATGAGCACAACAACAAAGCTTGATAAAGATGAATCCGGTAAAGATGTGGACATTAAGAAATATATAGGTATGATTGGAAGTCTCCTCTATCTTACTGCATCTAGACCTGATATTATGTTCAGTGTGTACTTATGTGCTCGTTTTCAAGCATGTCCTAAAGAATCTCATTTGAGGGCTATTAAAAGAATCTTTAAATATCTAAATAGAACACCCTCTCTAGGTCTTTGGTATCCCAAGGTTGAGTCATTTAATTTAATTGGATATTCTGATGCTGACTTTGGTGGATGCATGCTTGATAGAAAGAGTACAAGTGGGACATGCCAATTCTTAGGAAATTCACTAGTTTCTTGATCTAGTAAGAAACAAAATTCAGTGGCTACATCAACAACTGAGGCAGAGTATGTGGCTGCAGGATCTTGTTGTGCACAACTTCTTTGGATGAAACAAACATTACTTGACTATGGTTTGAAATTTGACGCTATGCCATTCTTATGTGATAGTTCTAGTGCCATAAACTTGACTAAAAATCCTATTCAACACTCAAGAACTAAACACACAGAAATAAGGCACCTTAAATTCAAAGACATCCAGGTATGTTTTCTGATTATTCTAAGCATAAAACATGCATTCAAAAAACACACATATCGCTTAGAAAATCTGACCTATGATGAGTCTAAAAAGGATGGGCTAGAAGTCTACACAAAGTGGGTTAATGGTCAGAAAAGGAATCTGGACGATCTGGCATCTGCGAGACCACTATGTCAATGGCTGTGAGTAAAGGAATAAAATAATATTCACGGCTCTGACATTGTGCAAGTGGGTGGAAAAGTAGCTACAGTGTTACCTTGGATAGTGAGCTAAATTGCCGGGGAGACAACCGTTACCTATTAGGCTATATGATTGAGTGTTATAAGTGCTATAAATCTCTTTTCTACCCGTTGGATAAAAACGGTAACCCAACTTCACTACATAACCTCCATCCTTATCCAACCATCACTTCACACCAAAATTTCAGCCATTATCACCTCAATCAATTCTCTAAATTTTTGGTTACTAGATATGGGAAGAGCAAAGATTTCTTCCAAACCCTCAAACACCGAAAATCTTATACCTCCTACCTCTCCAAAGAATTCCTCTACCCGAGTTACCAGAAACTCAAAACCCCCTCCATCAACTCCATCTACAAGACCTCCAAATACTCTACCAAAACCTCCCAAAAAGCAAAAACACTCCTCTCCATTGTGTAACAGCCCGGGTAAATTTTTGATTTTTACCGGGACTGTAGGAATTGTTCTACCGCGATTTACTGTAGAATTAATCTCGGGTAATTAATTCGAGGTAAACCGGTAGTCGTTTTTCGAAACCGAGAGTTTTCCCGCGCTCGTGATTTTCCCGTGGATTTTTCGAACCTAAGTTGGTATTTTTCGGGTTTCGGAATTTCTCGGAAAATCACACCGGAAAATAACTAAGGAGGTATCGGTTATTTTCTGGTCCGGATCGGACTCGCCCGTAATACGGACGAATCGCATTATTTGGGCTTCACATGTATAATAGTAGTAAAAAAAAAAACAGATTAAATAAAGCAGAGCCGGTGAAGATGCAGAAGAGAGGAAGAGAAGAAAAAAAAAGAAAGAAGAGAGGAAAAAAATGGAGAGGAAAAAAAGGAAGAAAAAAAAAATTGAAAATGAAAAAAAGAGAGAGAACCGGGAATGAAAAATGGAAGAGAAGGAAAGGAAAAAAAATAATAAGAAAAAAAAAAGAAAGAGAAGAGGAGGAGTCATCAGCCGCCGGACCCCCCCTGCAACTCTGCACCGCCGGCCAGCAGCTCGTCTCCCTCTCCCTCGCGACACCACCACCGCAGCCACCGCCGTCGCGATGTCGTCCTGCTCGTGTCGCCACCCACACACGACGCCGCCTGCAGTCACGCAGCGACCCGACGTCCTCTTCGCTGCCGGACCCGTCTCCTCCTCCGCACCCCTCGCCATCTCCTCCGTCGGGACAGCACCAACGCCGCCTCTCTCGCAGTACCTCTGCTCCCGTTCCGCTCGCCTCTCCTGCACCGCGCGTCACAGCCACCCCGTCGCGCCGCCGTCATCTGCAATTGAGGTGAGCAGACCCGTGTGAGGAGGATCCGACCCGGGGGTGTAGTTCGAGTTGGGTTGACCCGACACCTCATCCGGGTCGCGAGTGGGCTGTGTGTGTTGATGGGTTGGGTTGAGTAATGAAAGTGGGCTTGGGCTTTGG
>JAKUCV010002591.1:24496-44783 GCA_028386065.3 Turnera subulata | reverse complement strand
AGTAATGCATACAAAGGTTTATAAGTCCTCACCTGGAGCATTAGAAACATCCTGGAAGATAAATCCGTCTCCTACCTCGATATTATCGGGTTCCTATAATTTATAATCCAAACACAATTACAATACAAATCCACGTGAGCAAGAGACGCATGCATGTATGCACTAGCCAACTAAGTATATTGTTAACATTCTTTAACCTCATGTACGTGGGTGTATAATGAATTAGGATCCAACCCAAATAATCAACTCTATAAAAGACACTAGCTGAAAATTGAAAGCCGTTATAAAATTCATAGGCATAATTATTTAACTCCAATTGTATGAGGCATAACGCCAAATTTCAAAATCAACGTGAAGTGGGTTCGTGGAAACATCCTGTGACCCTTTTGGAAAACTTTTATTACTTAGGGAGGTATAAATACATCATTTGACTATAATAATGAAATTCCATTTCATTGAAATCAAGTTTCGTGGTGAGACCTCAGTCCACCGCAACCCATACGAATAGCGGAACGCTATTGGCTCAATAGCCATAAACTGTAAGAAGAAGAAGACAACAATGTGGGAAGATGTGATGGTGGTGGTTTTGTGGCTTACGGTTGCAGAAGTGTTGGCATGGGTTTGGTGGTGCAAGAGGTTGAAGATGACAATGGTGGTAAGTTGATGTTGTCTTGGTGGGGTTGTGTGTGTTTGCCTTTCTTTTTTTTTTCTGGTTTGTTTTGTGGATGACTTGCACTGGGTTTGTTGGCAGAAGTGAAGGAAGGGTACTGGACAATGGGTTTTGCAGAGGAGAGAGTGATGGTGTGGTATGGTGTTTATACAGGAAGGGGCTGGAAACACAGGTAAAAAAGAAACATGCAGAAAACTGATTACACAGGGAAAAGTAGCTCACGGGCAACACAGGAGAAGGCGGCGATGACTCAATTATGCACTACTGTGCAACATGTAAAGCGTGTCCCGTCTGGACCAGAAAATAACTATAATACCGCCTTGACTTTATTTCTGGTCCGATAATTCGAGGATAAACCTGACTTTTCTTAAGATTCCTGGACCCGAAAAACATCAACTCTGGTCCGTAAAATCCGCAGAAAAATCAGGAACGTGGGGTAAGGGTTGGTTTCAGAATCCAATGCATAATTTACCCTGAAATAATTACCCAAGATTAATTTCATAAGGTAAATTACTGTACAAGGCCTTTTACAATCCCGGTAAAAACATAAATTTTACTTGGGCTGTTACAGTCTCTCTGCTGCTCGACCTTATGGAAGCTTCATCACCCTGATTGCTCGTCACTTGGGTGTGATTCCCAACAAAGCGCATCATCCAGTACTTGGTGACTCCATCTGCACTGCTACTCTTAGCAAAATGCGGCTCAAAAGGAACAAACATGGGGTGTTTTATATGGTCCAGCCGAGCACTTCTAAGGATGCCCGTATTGAGGCTTTGACTGAGGAGATAAAGGATGTGAAGGAAGAGCTGTATGAGCTTAAAGGTATGATGAAGAAAATTATGGAAATGGGAAAAGCTCAACTGGATCTGTTGGTTGCCGAGAATGAGGTTGAGACAACCAATAAAGGGGATAAGGATGATGACGGTAGTGATGATGTTGTGTCCACTGATTCCTCATCTGGCCAGAAATCTGCTAGTGTTTGACTTCCACATGGCCATCCAAATCTGATGCTCAATTAGGATCATGCATGTTTTTATTTCTGCTTGTGTATCTGTTTTATGTACTTTGCTAGTTGTTGTGGCATCTTCGGTGCCAATGTGTCTTTCTGTTGTTGTCTACTTGGTTCTTGATTGGTTCTGTCTACTATCTGTTGCTGTTGTTTTAGTTCTGGCATTCTTCGGTGCCATAGTTCTAGTTCTACCTTTGTTGTGCTTTTTGTGATGCCAAAAGGGGGAGAGAACTATGGGAGATCACGGGGACATGTGGAATTGTGTTTTTTTTCGACATGTTCATTTTATTTCATTTAATACATTGTGGCTTAAAAAATTGATGTCTTAAATTTATTCTTCTGCTCCTTATGCTCTAACCATTTGAATGATGCACAAATTGGATAAATATTTTAGGGTTAAAAGACGCAGTGTGTCCTTTCACTTTTCCGATTTCAATGTTTGTGTCCCCTTTCTTTTTATTTCAAACAATGTATCCCCGAACCTGTTGAAAATAGAGCAATGTCGTCCAAAATCCCTCCAATTGCCGGTTGTCCAATCAAAGCCCGCCACGTGTCTTGAGGGACGGCCCCCGCGTCCAGTGGAAAATGTTTTAACTCCCCCTCCTTTTTTTTTCAAAAAATCAATGTTTTTCGGAAATAGAGAAAAAGAAAAAAGAAATCAATTTTTTATTAGTTAGGGGAGTTGGTGCGCTGTGAACAAGTCATCTCTTTCTCCCCAAAGTGAACAAGTCGCCGGCACCACCAATGGTAACCCAAAAAAAAACACACAGGAGCAAACAACCGTCGACGGTGGACGACGCAGCCGCGGCCAGAGGGCGCAGTGGCGTTGGACACCACCGCAACAGCAACGGGTCTCGTCAGTCACGCGAACAGATCGCGCCCGACGGCCCGCGCCGCCTGCCTCAGCCGGTGACGACGACCGACGGAGGTGCAGCAGCATAGAATGGCGCGACGACGACGAACGTCGCCTGCCTCTTCCGGCCGCGCTCCTCGAAACGCCCATCAGCCGCCACCCAGAGGCCCCCTCAACGATCCACTGCCGCCGTTTTGTGCACAAGGATCCGCGCCGCCGCTGTGCATCCACCGTCTGTGGTGCTGCGGTGCAAGTCCCTTCCTGCCTTGGTCGCTGCCGTGTGCAGCAGACTTAAGCCTTGCCGCCGTCTGCAGCAACCCGTACCCTGTCCGCCGCCCTGTGCAGCACGATGGGGATGGGTAAGGGCTTCTCGGGTTTTCCAAAAAAAATACACAGATCCATTTTTTGACGACCAGCTAACAAAAACGATGCATCAATCGATTAATTGAAGAACATGTTATCGCTGTAATAGTTTTCAACAAATCAATTAAGTACATAGATGACGAACCCAGAAAAAAAACGATTAAACATGGCATGAATCATTGATTCAGAAACAAAAGAAAAGAATGGCAGGGAAGGAAGGAAATAGGGTTGAGGTGCGCGGGCCCCACACGCACTCACTCTCCCAATTACAAAAAAAAATACAAAATTGATTTCTTTTTTCTTTTCCTCCATTTTCGAAAAACACCGATTTTCTGGAAAAAAAGGAGGGGTTTAAGTCATTTTCCACCTGGACGCGGGGTCTGGTCCCTCAAGACACGTGGCAGGCTGTGATTGGACAACCGGGAATTGGAGGGATTTGGGACGACATTGCTCTATTTTCAACAGGTTCGGGGATATAATGTTTGAAATAAAAAGAAGGGGGACACAAACATTGAAATCGGAAAAGTGAAAGGACACACTACGTCTTTTAACCAATATTTTAGTTAGGGGGAGCATATATTGAGGGGGAGCTTAGAATACACAAAATTCACATCTCCATATTGTTTAAGGCTTGTCATCATCAAAAAGGGGGAGAATGTGAATCAGTTGATGATTAGGAAGTTGCTTAGGCCTAATTAAGTATGATTATTAACATAAGACATGGATTAAATTGTGACATTGATTATAATATTATAATATGTCTTTAAATATAATTTAATATGCCAATTATTATTATATGATTAAATGCACTAATTAGGTTTTGATTATGACAAAGCTATACAAACCTATGTATAGCATCTTGTGCTTCTAATCATGATTTGCAGCTCACACAAGTGCCCAATCCGTGATCAACTCCTTGGAAGAAGAAGTGAGTGGGATTGGAGAGTGTGTTAGTGCACATAAGATGTCGCTTTCACCAAAAGACATCCATGTGACTTGATTTATTTAATCCCTATGGGGAATGGTCAAAGGAACCTAGTACACTACCATTTGTGGAATCTGAATCAATAAAAGGCTACCTTAAACAAATCAAATGTCAGCTGAATTCAAACTTCCTAGGACCAACCTAGGACTATGCTAAACAATGACATCAATGACAAAAAGCTGCTGACCGCTGGATCTCGTGCCAAAGTGAAAGGGACAGTAGGCAAAGTAAACATTGACACTCTGGCACCTCGGAAGACAAACCAGCTGGATGGAAAGGGACATGTAACGGATCTTTTGAATTGCCATCATCCAACTTGCTTATATAATGTGATGCTGATTCAAGGAGAACCTCAGAGCTGCTAAACCGAGATTCTAAATTCAAGCAAAGTTAGTGCACTTGCAGTTCTCAAAAGTCAAGCAAAAGAGAGAGAGATAAACACTTTTCTTAGTTCATTGTGAGACAATATTTGAAGGGAAAAGTCATTGTACTTAGTTATAGCTTCTGTATCAAGGGTTTTCTGTAAGAAAAAGCTAGGGAAAGCTTTGTGGTGAGTGTGTAAGGTTTGAGTTGAGCCTAAGGAAAAAACTTATATTTTAGGTTAGTGGTTGAACCCTTGAAAAACCATAATAAGAGCTAGTTAGAAATCTCAAGGGGGGATCCTTGAGTAGTGGAGGTAGTTCTGTGTGGCGAACCACTATAAATCCTGTGTCATATTTTCTCTAACCTTTCCTCATTGCATTTTAATTAGTGTGTTTATTAGTGGTCATAAGCACAATTTCTAAGAGAAAAACAGTCTGGCATCCGAGACGCCAAATTAGTTTTTAAACAGCAAGGCTAATTCACCCCCCCTCTTAGCCACTTTTGAGCCAACATGACCATGGTTCGACCAGGTTATTGAGCTAGTGGTTAGACCATGGTTGGACCATAGTTAGACCAGGTCGTTTGGGTTGGTTCGGTTCAATAGTTACCAGAATTATTGAACCTGAATTATTGTCCAAAAAGCATGAAAGGATGTGTTGTTTAATATATATGTTGATATATATGATTGAGTTAGTGGAGACATAACATGTTGATGATTATGACTAAAATATAGATAATGGAAAACACAATCATGCATGATAAGATGTATGTATGATTAGGTTGGCCATTTTCTATATTAGCTAACGTTGGAACATATATGTTATATATGAAAGAGTGTGAGAATGAGCAGATTTTTGAAAGCGCAACACAGTAGCAAAACACACTCTTCATACTTGAGAAAGAAACACATCAAACCTATTCTAGTCTCTAGCTCTCGGAAATTCTGTAGCTAGCACTGCGGTTCGGGAGTGCTCGGGTTAGTGATCGTGAGACGGTTGCTAGTAATCATCAACGGTTCGTGTGGATACCGTAGAGGAGTCGGATTTTATTTAGTTCCTGCTGATTCGGATCATCAGTTGAGTGAAAGATCTCAACCAAACCAGGTATGAAATTCTTCTTATTTGGTTTATCCCGTTTCACATGGATCCTCCATTAGTTCTGGGTCTTTCCGCTGCGTATTTGTCTCCTTTGTTTGCATACCCAGTTACTTACAAAAGATGCTAGAGAATATCATCAGAAAGTAGAAAAAACTTGAAAGTCATTTATCAAACTAAGATGAAATGGAAGATCCAGAGTATAAGCATGTGTGCTAACTTTCTTATAAGAGGGCATGGACAATGTGAGTGAGTTTTGGTATTGAAATATTAATAATTCAGTTTTCATATTCGTTGTTGAAACACTCTTTCATTATCAAGTTCCTCTCGATTCCTCAAAGTTAGCTGCTAAAACATAATCATTTTGCAGGCCCAAATAAGCTAAGAGGGGGATGAATTAGCCTCTTTTTCTCTTAAGCTCTGATTTGGCACTAATGATGCCGAATCTGTCTTGAATCAGATTCTGCAGATTAAGAACACTAAGACACACACTAATGCACAATTAAGTGAGTAAGGTTAAAGAAATATGCACAGTAGTTTAGAGTGGTTCGCCACTAAGGACTACATCCACTACTCAAGGAGTCCACCTTGAGATTTCTAACCTTCACTATATCTTGGCTTTTTTGGGTTCAACCACAACCTTTTACAAGCTTTTTCCTATGCTAAGCTCAAACCTATCACTCATCACAAACCTCCCCGGTTTGTTGAATCCCACCTTAGCAAACTAATCCCAAGTTCCCACTAAGGTGTTTCTGATCTCACAGAAAGGAATCTTCAATGACAAAGTCAAGAAGATGTACAATTAAGCTCAATACTCTAGCCTTTAAGATATCTCTCAATTTAGGCTTTTTTGGAGAACTACAAGTGTAACTCAAGTGGTATAACTTCAAGATTGCGTAATGACAGCTCTAACTTGAGTTCTTCAGTCTTCCTTCAATTTATAGAGGCTGGGGGAAGTGGTAGGCTCATCATCCAATGGCTAGCTGTCACTTTCTGCTACCTCGAGATTTGGCATCATTGGCGCCAAAACGTTCATCACTTCAAATTCCAGAAAGTGGTCTGCACATGCTGAGCCGTTGCCTATGTTTGATTGTCTTAGGTTGAATTGAATCAGAATGAGTCGTTGTGAGAGCTTTGCAGTCCTTTAAACAAACACCTGCAGAATAGAGAGAACAAACTTGCGGGTTTTGTGCTCATAGGAGCGCCTCCAACAGATGGCTCCAAAGTACAAGAAAGTCAGCCAAGGCTTAGCCGACTCCTAGGTTTGAAGATCTTAGGAAGCTCAGATTGGAATCTAACCGTTGTGTGACCTGCCCAGATTCTTAGTCCAACATTTTCTGAGTTAAACTAAGCTAGATACTAGGTTTATAGAGCATGGGAGCGTCTACAACAAGTTGCTTCAATCTTTCAGAAAATCAGCACAGGCTTACTGGGTACCTATGTTTGAGGATCCCAAGTCGGGGCTAAATAGAGATGAATCTTTGAAAGATCTGCCCAGATCACTAAACAAACATTTTCTAGGTTTATTCAAGCTTAATTTTCGGTTCATAGTGTATGGGAGAATCTCCAACAAATGCCTCAAAGTTATAAGAAAAGCAATGTGGTCCAAGGCTTGAAAGAGACTTAGACTTAATAAAATAATACTCTTAGCACACATACCAATCCCACTAACCTCAAATCTTAGGAAATCTAAATTCATTATTTAATTCAAGGATTTGGTTGGTGGATTAAAATATTCATAAACCTAGTTTGTCATTAATTAAAACTAATTAAGCACATGGTTAGGTAATTAGATTAAATTACTAAATAGCACTAATCGACTAATTAATTAATCACTAATGCACATGTTAATTACCTTAACCCAACATTCTCCCCCTTTTTGATGATGACAAACTTATCTGAAAAACACAAGCATGAGAGGGTTTAAAACCGATTTAATGTTTAAGCTCCCCCTCAACCTATGACTCTCCCCCTAAATCTATGCTCCCCCTATCTTAAAGATTTTTCCAAATTAAGCACGCATCAATAGAAGAACAGAAATAGGTTAGAGTAATAATCGATATCAATAAGTGTAAGCATCCATAATATAAGCATGCATTGATATCGAAATCATCAACCAATTATCAACCATCATTGTGTGTTTTTCTCACACACCATTTTTCTCCCCCTTTTGGCTTCACCAAAAAAGAAAAAAATACTATAAGGGAGGAAAAGATCATAACCCTGCATAGAGATCAAGTAATATGCCGCAAGATAATAGAACATCATAGATATAAAGCATAAAGATGTTCAAACAAAAATTCAAACGATCTGGCATCAGCAGTGCCAGAACGAACCAGAAGGCATAATATCCAGAAACATTGCAAAATAACCGAACTAGAACATAAACAGAATTAAAACATGATGCAGGAAAGTCTAAATATGAGAATGCATGAACCTAAACTAGGGCATCAGATCTAAAGGAAGGTCACTCAGTGGTCTCATCATCATCAACAGCTTCATTGGTGGAAGAATCAGAGGCAGAAAACCTATTCGGGTTTGGAGCAAAATGCTTCACCAGCAAGTCCAATTGTGTCTTTTGCATCTCCATGATCTTCGCAACCATTCCCTTGACCTCCAGAAGATCATCCCTAACATCCTTAACCTCCTCTGTCAAAGCCTCAATTCTTGCATCCTTAGAGGCACTCGGTTGTGTCACATAAAACAGCTCCTGCTTGTTTTTCTTAAGGTGCATACGAGATAGAGTGGATGTACCCATAGCTTCTGATCTGATTGGAAGATGTGCATTTGTTGGCACCACATTCTCCTTCTGAGTAATAAGGGTGATTAAGTGCCCATATGCCCTTCCCGAGTACTCTCTCATGTGGTGGAAGATGGTATATGCATAATTGACCGGGCTATTTGTCAACAAACACCCAAGCAGCCACATGTCGTATGTCTTCAAGTTATTTGAATGTCCATGTCGAGGAACGAGAATGCGGGTGATGAAGTACAGAAGGACTCGGTGATTTAGAGACAGATCATCATACTTCCCGTACTTACTTGCCTTTCCAAAGAGGAGCTTTCTTTGCTCAGCAGCGCTAGGTGTGTTGGGGATAGAAGTAGTAACCCCTGAGGCAGTGTTGTAGTACTTCACCCTAGCTGCTTTTCCTTTGGGAAGATTCAACAAAACTCGAATGGAATCAGGAGTGACATAGATAGATTGTCCGCAGATCAAGCTATGAACTCCAACAACAAGACCATCTTCATCTACCTTAGAGATCATGTTGGAGTAGAAATCCTCGACCAACTTCTCATATGCAGGCACATTGATAAGGGCCAAGTCCATCAATTTGGACCTCTCAACAATTTGCAACAGCCCTGATCCTCTCACATCCTCAAAGTGCACAATTTTACTTTTGAGAAATTTGAAACCAGTACCGATGATTCCGGGCGTATCTTTGAAGAACCAGCAGTAGTGTGGCAAGATTTTCTGTGCTTTTTAGTCACATTCCCTTGCTTGCTGAGATGAACAATTGGTGGATCCTCATCCTCTTCATCTTCGGCTTCATTCTCCTCTTCAACCTCTTCATCATCTTGAGGTTCAGATGTGAGAATTCCATCATCATCAGCTTGAGTATCAACAGGTAGGATCTCTTCTCTGCCCTCATCTGAGCTATCCTCTAAAGAATCAACCTCATAAACCACTTTCTCTTTACCTTTTCTGGAGGCTGGAGGTTGCATTCTTTAAGCAATAGTGCTTTCTCGCACATTCCTCTGTTTCGGCATTACTGATGCCATAAGTTTCTTCTTTGCAGGAGGTGGAGGTGGAGCCTTGGGAGTAGGCTCGGGTTGAGGAGTCTTGACTGAATGAGAGGTGTCTTTTCCTTGAGCAGCCTTCTCGACATCTGATCTATGTATTTTAGCACAATTGTGAAAGGCCTTCTTGGCTGTCTCCTTGGTATGGTAAGTCTTTTGGAAGACATATTTCCTCTTGATGGGGAATTTTTGTGAGAGAGGTATGTCATCATCGGACATTGTCTTTTTGGAAGAATTGACTTTCTCCCCAGTTTCTTCTTCTTCTAAGGCAGCAAGAAAACCCTCTAGTAGAATAGGGTGAGCCGAATTGTTCTTGAATTCATCTAGAACTTTGTCAACAAGGTGTGAAGGCACAACATCTTAGACCATGAGCTTCCTCTTTGCTTCAAATGTCCCAATTGGATCTTCCACTTCTTTGGACATCCTATACTTACTCATGATGTTGTTTATGCTTGCAATAATCTCTACCACCGTGTTCTCATTGTCAGTAGGAGGTGGATCCTGAGGATTCTCTGGATTTTTAGGGTCTTCGACAATTGCAGGGTTGTCTTGTGGAGGACCTTGATTCTCTTGCTGTTCTTCTGGATTCTCAGGTTGAATCGGCACCGGTGCTGCTATATCGATAGGTGATTAGTACACCTTCCTTTTCTTTGGTGGTTGTAATTTGAGTGGGCTAGAACCGAGCTCTTTGGTTGCTGTCAATATGGGAATAGAGAGGGGTTTTCTCTTTGAAGTAGAGATAAGAGAAGATGATTTTGATTGAAGGTCGGTTAAGGGTTTTATCTTAACCCGAGCTCTCGGTTTCCTCCCTTTTTTAGCAACTCTAGAATTAATGCCCACTTTTCTTATGATTAATAGGTAATCATGGAAAGTGGCAGTTACCAAGTAGGAATGGATTTGATTGGGTAACTGACAAGGAGTGGTTATTATATAAGGAAGTGGGTTTAATGTTAATAACCGTTAGGCTTGGTTTAAGGGTAAGGAGAGGCAAGGAAACTCGGCGGGTAAAAGAGTTCTTCCACGCATGAAGCTCTTTTTCTGACAGCCGCCTTTGCACCAGATTTTACGCACACACAGCACATGTCTCCTCTCTCTTCTTCACCTTTCTTTCTCTATTCAGCTTTTTATTGATTTGCATGAAATCAATTAACAGTCTTCGTCTCCCAAAAAACACGCTGCTTCTCTCCATAAAATCACGCCACCGAAAAATCTGGGAGATACCAAAATTGTCTTCAATCAGCCCTGCTGCCCTCTTATATTTCAATTTCTTTCCATATCGGTAGACCAATCAAACTCCCTTGCATCACGTAATTAATTCAGCCATATAATTCTTCTTCGAGTTGACCCCTTTTTCGATTTTCAAGGGTCGAGCTCTAATCAGCTAATCTTTTTCTTTTCACCAGGATTATTTCTACTCCACATCCAACATTCAGAGGACATGGGATATGCCTGAACCAAATCAAATTTGCAACAGATTTTCCTTCTCTTCTTCTTCCACTTTTCAGCAAACTCGATGATGATTTTTGTGACTTCTCTTTGACATATCATCACAGCCCATGCATATGCCTAGTGAAGTGTGTGATTGTGATGCATGATTAAGCATAATTTAAGAAAGGATAGTACCTGATTATTTAATCGGTTTGAGGAGGATTACACATTCCAAGCTCTAACCGAATCTTTTTAAATTGATCTTCCTTCAAAGGCTTTATAAAAATATTTGCTAATTGCCTTTCAGTTTGGACAAAATCAAGCGTTACATCCTTCTTAAGAACATGGTCTCTAATAAAGTGATGCCTTATTTCAATGTGCTTTGTTCTTGAATGTTGAACTAGATTTTTAGTAAGATTAATAGCACTTGAACTATCACAAAGAATCGGCACACTTGTAAACTTTAGACCATAATCAAGTAATGTTTGTTTCATCCAAAGGATTTGTGCCCAACAAAAACCAGCAGCCACATACTCGGCTTCGGTGGTGGATGTTGCCACAGAATTTTGTTTCTTACTTGCCCATGAAACAAGACATTGACCTAAGAATTGGCATGTACCACTGGTGCTTTTTCGATCAAGAATGCATCCAGTAAAGTCAGCATCAGAGTACCCAATTAATTCAAACGCATCAGTTCTAGGATACCAAAGTCCTAAAGATGGAGTTCCTTTTAAGTATTTAAAGAATCGTTTTATAACACACAAATAGGACTCCTTAGGACATGCTTGGAATCTAGCACATAGACAAACACTGAACACTATATCAGGTCTAGTAGTAGTGAGGTAAAGAAGGCTTCTAATCATACCTCTATAGGTCTTTATATCCACATCTTTACCTTGTTCATCTTTGTCTAGCTTAGTTGATGTGCTCATTTGAGTTGGACACGTTTTGGCACCATCCATGCCAAATCATTTCGGTATCTCCCTGGTGTACTTTGCTTGACTTATGAATATTCCGTCTCTTTATTGCTTGACTTGGAATCCGAGAAAGAATGTTAATTCTCCCATCATGCTCATCTCGAATTCACTGTGCATCAACTTTTCAAATTCTTTGCACAAAGAGTCGTTAGTAGCACCAAATAGTATGTCATCTACATAAATTTGAACAATGATTAAGTCACTCTTAAAGTGCTTCACAAAGAGAGTAGAATCAACCTTCCCTCTAGTGAAGTCTTGTGTAGTTAGGAATGTACTTAACTTGTCATACCAAGCCCTTGGAGCTTGTTTCAAGCCATAGAGTGCTTTTTTAAACTTGAACACATGATCGGGGTGTTCAGAGCTCTCAAATCCGGGAGGTTGTTTAACATACACTTCCTCCATGATGAATCCATTTAGGAAAGCACTCTTTACATCCATTTGGTAGAGCTTTAATCCTTTATGTGAAGCAAATGCCAAAAGCATGCCAATTGACTTAAGTCTTGCAACGGGTGCAAAGGTCTCATCAAAGTCAATTCCTTCCTCTTGGTTGTATCCTTGAGCAACAAGTCTGGCTTTGCTTCTTGTGACATTTCCAGCTTCATCCAGCTTGTTTCTGGTACGAATTGATGTTGTGGATTGATGAGCGAGTTGATACTCCTCTTGTTGGATCTCCAATAATGGCATCTGTTGAAAGACCTTTCGGCACCTTTTATGCCAAATGTGGTTGCACTCCGTTGGATGGATGTTCTTGCTCAAGCGCACTCACTTCATTAGGTGGATTTTAATTCTCAGCCCTATTGTGTTCTTGCTTTTCAATTTCCTGGACAGCTGTAGTCTATGGTTGTGGATTTTGATTGTCCACATCTACAATCTCCTTGGAATTGTTAGTAGTAACAAACGCATCAAAGACAAAATGCATAGATTCTTCCACCAATAATGACCCTTTTATTATACACTCGGTATGCTTTACTTCTTGTTGAATAACCAAGAAACATTCCTTCATCAGATTTTGCATCAAATTTACCAAGTGCATCCTTTGTATTCAATATAAAGCAATTTGACCCGAAAACTTTAAAATAGCTAATGTTAGGCTTCTTATCATTCCAAAGCTCATAAGGGGTCTTTTCAAGTGTGGATCTAATAGACACTCTATTAAGGATATAGCATGCTGTGTTTACTGCTTCAGCCCAGAAATAAGTAGGTACATTATGCTCATTTAGCATGGTCCTTGCCATTTCTTGCAAAGTTCTGTTCTTCCTCTCAACAACCCCATTTTGTTGGGGAGTTCTAGGAGCCGAAAGGTATGATCAATGCCATTTTCTTCACAGAAGTGATTAAAGATAGTATTGTCAAATTCACCACCATGATCACTTCTAATCTTAGTTAACTTATACCCTTTCTCATTTTGCAACTTTCTAACTAAGGATGCAAACTCATGAAGAGCATGATCTTTTTGAGCTAGAAAGATTACCCAAGTAAATCGTGAATAGTCATCCACAATTACAAAGGTATATTGCTTACCTCCTAGACTTACCATCCTCATTGGCTCGAAAAGATCAAGGTGTAGAAGTTCCAACGGCCAGAATGTGGACAGAACCTTCTTAGGCTTGAAAGAGCTCTTGGTTTGTTTGCCAAGTTGACAAGCTCGTCAGACACTTTCTTTCTCAAACTTCATTTATGGAAGTCCTCTTACAAGCTCCTTCTTTAGCAAGTTTGACATGCGCTCCATGTGAGCATATCCTAACCTTCTATGCCAAAGTTCGGGTGTTTCTGTGCTAACACTAAAACACTTGTTTATGGGGTTAGCAACATCACATATATTGATTGAGTATAGGTTTCCTTGTCTTTTTTCCGTAAACAACATCAAGACAAGTTACCGAGCATCCATTAGCTTCAAAGGTTACTTTGCAGCCTCGGTCACATAGTTGACTTATACTCAAGAGATTGAATTTTAGATTATCAACTAATAGCACATGTTCAATCATAGGATCCTTACCAACATTACCAATACCAAGTACTTTTCCCTTCGATTTGTCACCAAACATGACAGATCCTTTGCTTGTCGAATAGAGGGATGTGAACATAGATGGATCTCCAGTCATATGTCTTGAGCATCCACTGTCAAGCACCCACTGATCCCTCTTTTCATATAGAATGATTAGGTCTTAGGTACCCACACAAGCTTGGGTCCTTGAATGTCAGTTTTGGTACCTTTTGGTACCCACAAAAACTTTATAGGACAATTCTTGTTTCTAAATATACAATTCTTGAGACTATGTCCATGTCTACTATAATAGTGACAAGTAATGTGATTCCTATTTCTCTCATATATCTTAATGAGCTTATTCTTATATTCAGATAC
Source organism: Turnera subulata (assembly GCA_028386065.3). Lineage (NCBI taxonomy): Eukaryota > Viridiplantae > Streptophyta > Magnoliopsida > Malpighiales > Passifloraceae > Turnera > Turnera subulata. The sequence continues at coordinate 30,881 of JAKUCV010002591.1, read as the reverse complement.
ACTTCTATGAGAGTATAGTGTACAACCAAGAGTTTTCTTGTTCTCAAAGACATTGTGTATTGCTCCTAAACCAACCTTTTGAAGAGTGTGTCTTTGCTGTCCAAGAATCATGTCTAGACCTTTACTTCCAGACTCGAATTTCTTTAACATATCATCTAAGTATACACAGTATCTAGTTAGCCTATTGTTTTCTTTAAGAGCTTTATCATATAGCTCTTGGTTAGCCTTACTTTTTTATTCAAGTTCATTATAGGCACTAGTCAGTGCATCACATTTCGTTTTGGCATCACTGATGCCAGATGTACATGAAACCAATTCTTCACTCAATTTATCACTCTTAGCTTGTTGATCTACTTTTTTAGATTCTGAAGCTTGTGTTTTCCTTCCAAGTTGAATATTTTCTTTTGCCATTTTCTTAAAGCCTATAAATAACTCATCATATGCATCTTGTATATCATCAAATTCAAAATCAGAAAAGTCAGAATTTGATACCTCATTTTCGCATCTTGCCATAAGACATATGTTGGCAGCGTCTTCTTCATCTGAATCACTTGTGAATCTAGATCATCCCATGCTGCCATTGCCTTCTTTCCTTTGCTCCTTGAAGCATCATACTTAGGTTTTCTTTGCAAATGGCAGCCGGCTTTGATATGACCAGGGCGATTACATCCGAAGCAAAGAGGTTGTTCCTTCTTTGACTCTTCGATCTTAATCCCCTTTTGGTTTCTTCTTTGGTTCCTTCTTTTCATGAACCTAATGAACTTCCATGTGACTAGAGCAATGTCTGAATCACTTTCAGAATCATCCTCATTTGCATTTAAGGCTAGCTCTTTCTTTTTCTTGGTTTTCTCTTGAAATTTTGAGCCGTGCACAATGAGGCTGCCCATGAGTTCATTGTAGGTGAGGATATTCAGATCTTTAGATTCCTCTATGGCTATCACTTTAGGCTCCCATTCATTTGGAAGTGATCTGAGAATCTTGGTCACCTTTTCTTTTGTTGTGACCACCTTTCCAAGACAAGCTAGATTGTTACACAAGACTGTGAACCTTGTGTCTAAGTCTTGGATAGTCTCATCCGGCTTCATTTGAAACAGTTCAAAGTCTCTCATGAGCCTGTTCATCTTGGATTCCTTCACTTGATTTGTGCCCTCATGAGCTACACAAAGAAGGCTCCAAATCTCATGTGTAGTGTTGCAAGAGCGAACTCTCTCGAATTCAGCTTGGCTAATGCCACAAAGAAGATGGCCTGTGCATCTAGCCTTGCCTTCTTCATTTCATTCTCATTCCAGTACTGCATATCTCTTGCTGGTCATGTGTATGGATTATTCACAATGTGCCACATCTCCAAGTCCTTTCCTTCAAGGAAAGTCTTCATGCAGAATTTCCAATGGTCGAAGTTCGATCCATTGAAGAATGGAGCATTGTTGATGTTATTCCCCTCGAATGCCACGATCTTTATCTCTAGGAGGTTAATCCAACAACAGAGATCCTTACTCCGCTACCAATTATAGGCCCAAATAGGCTAAGAGGGGAGTGAATTAGCCTCTTTTTCTCTTAAGTTCTGATTTAGCACTAATGATGCCGAATCTGTCTTGAATCAGATTTTGTAAATTAAGAACACTAAGACACACACTAATTCACAATTAAGTGAGTAAGGTTAGAGAAATATGTATAGCAGTTTAGAGTGGTTCGCCACTAAGGACTACATCCACTACTCAAGGAGTCCACCTTGAGATTTCTAAACTTCACTATATCTTGGCTTTTTCGGGTTCAACCACAACCTTTTACAAGCTTTTTCCTAGGCTAAGCTCAAACCTATCACTCACCACAAACCTCCCCGGTTTGTTGAATCCCACCTTAGCAAACTAATCCCAAGTTCCCACTAAGGTGTTTCTGATCTCACAGCAAGGAATCTTCAACGACAAAGTCAAGAAGATGTACAATTAAGCTCAATACTCTAGCCTTTAAGATATCACTCAGTTTACTCTCTTTTGGAGAACTGCAAGTGTAACTCAGGTAGTATAACTTCAGGAATGCGTAATGGCAGCTCTAACTTAAGTTCTTCAGTCTCCCTTCAATTTATAGAGGCTGGGGGAAGTGGTAGCCTCATCATCCAATGGCTAGATATCACTTTCTGCTACCTCGAGATTTGGCATCATTGGCGCCAAAACGTTCATCACTTCAAATTCCAAGAAAGTGGTCTGCACATGCTGAGCCGCTGCTTATGTTTGATTCTCTTAGGTTGGATTGAATCAGAATGAGTCATTGTGAGAGCTTTGCAGTCCTTTAAACAAACACCTGCAGAACAGAGAGAAACAAACTTGCGGGTTTTGTGCTCATAGGAGCGCCTCCAACATATGGCTCCATAGTATAAGAAAGTCAGCCAAGGCTTAGCCGACTCCTAGGTTTGAAGATCCTAGGAAGCTCAAATTGAAATCTAACCGTTGTGAGACCTGCCCAGATTCTTAGTCCAATATTTTCTGAGTTAAACTAAGCTAGATACTAGGTTTATAGAGCATGGGAGCGTCTACAACAAGTTGCTTCAATCTTCCAGAAAATCAGCACAGGCTTACTGGGTACCTATGTTTGAGGATCCCAAGTCGGGGCTAAATAGAGATGAATCTTTGAAAGCTCTGCTCAGATCACTAAACAAACATTTTCTAGATTTATTCAAGCTTAATTTCCGGTTCATAGGGGATGGGAACATCTCCAACAAATACCTCAAAGTTGTAAGAAAAGCAATGTGGTGCAAGGCATGAAAGAGACTTAGACTTAATAAAATAATACCTTTAGCACACATACCAATCCCACTAACCTCAAACCTTTAGAAATCTGAATTCATTATTTAATTCAAGGGTTTGGTTGGTGGATTAAAATATTCATAAACCTAGTTTGTCGTTAATCAAAACTAATTAAGCACATAGTTAGGTAATTAGATTAAATTACTAATTAGCACTAATCGGCTAATTAATTAATCACTAATGCACATGCTAATTACCTTAACCCAACACATTTATATAACTAAATATTTTTTTTACTATTCACTTATTAGTATTTTTACTTTGTAAAATATATTTTTATTACATAAAATATAGATAAATAAATAGTTTTTTTGTAAAATATTTTTTTTTCATAAGCGTGAACTAGAAAAGCCAGCAAAATTGACCAAATTATCGTTAATTAATAGTTAATTAATAAAATATATAATATAATAATTTACTTTTTCTACTCATATACAAAAATAAATTACCAGTCATTAACTAATATAATATATCAATTAGTAATTAGTATTCCTAGCCGTAATAAAAGAAACTAAATCTAATTAATATATTTCAATCCTCATTATGTATAATCTTATTTTTATTACTTATAATCCATAATATTCAAGAGGTAATTCTTTACAATTTTGGTTTTGCTTTTTTTGTAACAGCCCGGGTAATTTTTTGATTTTTACCGGGACTGTAGAAATTGTTTCACCGTGATTTACTGTTGAATTAATCTCGGGTAATTAATTCGAGGTAAATCGGTAGTCATTTTTCGAAACCGAGAATTTTCCCGCGCTCGGGAGTTTCTTCCTAACTAACCGAGCCTCGGTTTTCAATTCCGAGACTTGGACGACGTTCAGGAGGATTAATCGGATTTTTTGATTTTTACCGGGACTGTAGAAATTGTTTCACCGTGATTTACTGTTGAATTAATCTCGGGTAATTAATTCGAGGTAAATCGGTAGTCATTTTTCGAAACCGAGAATTTTCCCGCGCTCGGGAGTTTCTTCCTAACTAACCGAGCCTCGGTTTTCAATTCCGAGACTTGGACGACGTTCAGGAGGATTAATCGGATTTTCCGAGCCCAAGTTGTATTTTTGGACTCGGGACGGAATTTGTCGGAAAGACGGGAGTATCCCTGCGTTTACGGGATTCCGACACGAGAATCCGGACCGGCCGAATGTGGTTGCCCGAGCCACTCTTCTTCCTTCTTTTTCCTTCCTCTTCCTCTTTCCCGGCAACGTTTCTTCTCTCTCCCGGTTTTTCCCCGGCCACGCGGGCCCCACTTTTCTTCTCCCTTTTCTTTCTTTTCCTTCCTTTCTCCTTCTCCTTTTTCTTTCTCTTTTTCTTTTCTTCTCCATTTCTTTTTTCCTCAGCCGCCGGCCCCTTTCTTTTTGATCCTTTCCATCATTTTCTTCTTTCTTCCCTTTCCTTTTTCCTTTCTTTCCCGTGACCACTGACCCCTCCCACCTTCCTTGTTTTCTTCTCCATTTCCTCCCTTATTTCTTCACCGGCTCCACAGCCCCAAACCGACACATCTCTTCGCCTCACCTTTCTCTCCCTCTCCCTCTGCCTCCTCCTTCATCTTCCTCCACCCTTGCCGCCGCCGTCCCTCTCCTTCTCCCTTCCTCGCTGCCGCCCAAAGCCGTCGCCGCCGGGTCTTCCTCAGCTCTCTCTCCGCCCCTGGTCGCAGCCGAGCCACCATCACAGGGGAACGCCCCTCCTCGCCGCTGCTCCTCTTCTAGTCACCAAGTCAGGCGAGTCGGCCCGACCCACCGAGCAAAGGAGCGACGCCGCCGCAGCAGCACGACGTCTCGCCCCGCCGCAGCAGCACGAACCACCGCGCCCCTGTCTCGCCCGATCTGCCTCGAGCCGCCACCGCGCAAGGGGAACGAGCCACCGCAACTGACGCCTCTAGTCTCTGGTTCTTTGCACGTCGTCGTCCATCGCGTGATATACGGGTAAGACCCTGTGACACCTCACCCTCTCCCATGGTTTCTTTTCTTCAAACCCGATTCGTGATAGGATTGTTGTAATCGGGTCTTAATTCGGATGTGTGTTAACCGGATTGTGTTTTTGTGGTGGTAGTGTTGATGGTGGGTTGGATGCCGTGGTGGTGATGATGGCCTGTTGTCGATTGATGGTGGTGTTGAGTTGTGGTGTTGAATCGTTGGCCGGCAGTAGACCGTTACTGGTCGTGGATGACTCTGGCAAGCTTGCTGTTGATGGTTGTGGCTGCCGTGAACAGTAACAGAGGAGTTTTGGGGGCTGTCGTGAACAGTGTTTGGCCAGATTCCGACGAGGCTCCGGCAGTCTCGGGTCTATTCCGGCGAAGCCTCGGGATTTTTCCGGCGAGCCCGGAAACTGACCTTTCGGTAATTCCTTGGACTCGATTTATACCTTGGCGCGGATTTTGGGCTCGGTTTGCACACGGACTCGAAAACGGGCCGAACGTGCGGAGGCCCATATTACTGTGACATATATGCATTACCAACGGACCCCGAATTTTAATAACGAAACCCGAACAACGTTAATGGGCCCGGACTCTTAATTGTTTAATTTAAAATAAAGATTTAATTTAATTAATCAAATATTAACCCTTAATTCCATTTATGCTTTGTAATTCGATTTATAATTTTATTCTTATTGGACCATTAGAAAGACCTATAGTAATCCGGTTTATTTAATGTACACTTGGACAGTTGATAATTAAAGGCCCAATTATACTTATTCACTTGATTTAGTTGTCAAATGTAAGCCTAAAATATAAATATGATTATTGATGAATTATAAAAACATACATATAAATGACTATATATATATATATGTCCTACTAAATTTATGTTTAGCTAAATAATGAAGTTACAACTTTAATTAACACATAAATATATATATGGTAAAATGGGGATTATCTACTATATAAGTATAAATATGGTTACACAAGATATACGTTTAATCTAGTATCGATTTATGTGTAAATATACGTGTGTATAAACGTATTTTAATATGTTTATGATTTCTCTTATCTTAAGTGACCAATGGGCCGGGATATCGGCTTGAACGTTCGGTTTTGGTTTTCATTTAAAAATTAAGTATAATTAGAATATCGATAAAAAACTCGGTTTCGGTTTTAATTTGAAATTAAGTATAAATGGTATAATGAATAAAGAGGTTAATTTCATAATAAAGAAATTGGATAAGGCAAGCCGTATAACGATTTCTAAACCGGTATCATGCATGATCATTTTGTTGTGCATTATAAGTGATTATTGTGTTCCTAAATGTACATATAGGGTATTGGGATTGACCGGATAGCAGTTTCAGAGACACATCAGGTGAGGATAGATAAACCCTGATATGTGCCCGTAATGCTGTGCTTGTTCCTTAGTTGTTTGTGTAATCTGTTGCTAGGTTGATCTGCTAGAATAATTGTTGACTGATACATGATTGCTATGGAATAATTGATGCTGTTGTTGGTATGTGATAGATTTGTGTGTTGTGTTGGAAATATTGTTGAGCTGTTTTATGTGAAAGATTGATGATATGAGATTGTTGATTGAGTGAGATTTGGATTAATCTGAGGTAATTGAAAATGGGTAAATGATGAGAGAGTAAAGGAA
>JAKUCV010002591.1:0-24293 GCA_028386065.3 Turnera subulata | reverse complement strand
TGTTGTGTTTACCTCGAAAGTGTTATGGTTGAATATATCACTGTTTATCTTTCGTCGGTGAGCGTTTCGGACTCACCCCTCGCCTGCGGGGTTTCATCCCGTAGGATGAGTTGTTTCATGTACAGGCTTGGTGCATTCCAGACAGGCTGCAGCGTTTCCCTTGGACAGGCTTGGATCCATAGATTGCATGTGTCGCATAAAGTGTTAGTGAGTTTAAGTCTTCCGCTGTGCATATTGTTATTGTTGTTGAGCCATTGGGCCAGTTTCATTATTATTGATGTTATTGATGTTGGGCCGTAGGGCCATATTGTTGTTTATACTTTTGGGCTGTTGAGCCAGGGTTATGCCTTATACACTGTATGCTAGGCCTTGTTGGGCTGGGTTGTCACAGTTCCGGCACGTGTTCACTGTATACAGTAAATACGGGTCGGGGCGTTTCATTTTGGTAGCGGAGCGGGCGTTAGGTCTTGTCGGGCAGTCTATGTGTGTTGTTGTCTTGTTTGCATAGTTCGCTCCAGTCGTTTATTATTTTATATCATTTAGTTAGTGCATTACGGATCCAGTCGAGGGACGCCAGCTGTCGTGGAACATACACATAAGAAGTAAATGATGCCATAATATGCCTAAATACAAATATTATTGGTAGTACCGAAATTTTGATATAAAGGGAAATATTAATATTTTGATTGCTAAGGGAAATAGTACATTGATACTTGATATTATATAAAAAGGAAATATTACATTGATTTTTAACATTTTATAAAAATAAGAAAATACATTTAACGGTTTGCAACGACGTTGACACGGAAGCTGTTTGCGTCACTGTTGACGTTGACTGTGACTCTGTCGCTCCAAGAGAACAACATGCCGCCTCTGTCGTGCTGGCCAGGAATCTCGAACCGGTTAGCTTGAGGGAATCGGAGTGGAATCAGACCGTGATCGTCTCGTGGTTGCCACTGCGTCTCCGTCAGAAGAACCATGTTGGGCTTGTACTGGTTCTTCAAGTCCCTCAGGGTGCGTGAGAACTCCTGTGCACGCCTTGCAACTCCTCTGCAGTTCCACATCAGTAGCCGTACCTTTGGCCAGGTTGGAGGTAGCCGAGTCATTTTGGGTATGCTCTGGGCTGTCATTGCGAGCTGGTAGTAAGCGCCTTGCTCCACAGACTGGCAAGTGGACTCCAGGTTGAACTCTTGAAGCCTATCTGAGATGAAGAACATCACGGAGTTTGCTGAGCCGTAGTATGAAGTCCTCAGTGTCCCATGGTCCTCTAGGAAGAACACCTCTTCCATGGGAGTGACGAAGAACCGTGACGAATAGAGCTCGTCGGCGAAGACCAGTCGTGGCATTCTACCGAGCTCGTTCGGTAGCTCTTCAGCACGCTCGTTGACCATGCTGTATGCCAGACGGTTTCTCCTGCCAAGGTTGGCACCTTCGACGAAGAAGACTGAGGATGGAGCAGGCATTGTGTTGGGACGTTTTGGTCTTTTGCTTTTCAGCGTTTTGTGGGTTTGGTTGCCTGAGTGTTTTGTTTGCTCTAAAATGCTTTGTTAATTTACACATCACCGCTCCTTCTTTTATACTCTTATGGGGAGCGAGATTACCGTTTTTTATTTTCAAGATTTTGCTTTTGAATTTTACCGTTGCTTGCATTTATTGCTTTACGCGTTTTTCGGACCCATGCCAGAGTTTTTCAGTCTTTTTTCCATCTCTTGATTTTCTTCGCTCTGGCTACCTTGTCTTTTCTTTTTATGGTCGTAACATCTTTTCTTGCATCTTTAATCACAAGCACCCGTGACCGTTGTGGCTAGACGGATAGGGCCGTATCTCGAGTAGAGCGCATGTGCGACAAGCTTACAGCTGTTCGGACATCGTGGAGAGATACGAGCCTTGACAGACGTTTTGGCTTATGCGGAAATTGTGAACAAGTGGGTAACGTGTCTTTCGAGGGACACAGGATGTGCTCGTGATCATCGCCGTGCGAGTTAACGACGCATTCCCGTGAACATCGCCTTGCCAGTTAACGGATGTCTTCTTTACGAGGTTAACCGACGTCACCGTTAACTGTACGTGTCACGTTTCTCAGGATTGAGAATGGACACGATCGAACTAGAGCGCCGAACATAAAAACATATCTTGTTTTAATTTCTTTTGTTTTGATTTTGTTAAACGAGTTTTGTTTTGTTTTTAATTTCCTTATGCTGGTTATAATTCGTTTTATCGGTCCTGTTTTTAACGTCATTATGTTCGATTTTATTTTCATTCATGACGACTTTGTTATGTTTTAAATATTCTGTTTCTTTTCAGATAAATATGAATTTTCATATCTTAATAAGAGAATTTATGATCTAAGAGATATGATTTCAAAAGGAAACTTATTTTATTAATTCATAACAGTTTTACATCGTAGAAGAAGTACTCTACTGAGATACTTGCTTCTCTAAGTCCTTTACAAGTTGTTGGACGTTCCTTAAGTGCGGGAAGAGCTCCGCGCACGCCAGTTCAATTTGTGCCACTGCCGAGCTGATTTTCCTCAGGGAGACGTTCAGCTGCGTCAACTTCTGTTGCGGAGTGCTGCTTTCAGCTACCGCCTTGCCTTTCTTATCTTCAGGCTTCTTGCTGGCACGCTTCTTCCGTCGTTTTGGGGAAACGACAATGTGCTCCTTCAGACCGACGATGTTCGTCTTGAACCGCTTCTTCGGAGGTTCTTCATCGGAGCTTGTCGGAAAAGCCTTGCCACCGATGTAGCTGTTGTTCTCGGAGTCTGAGGTTGTTCGAGAACGAAGTGGAGAGTCCATAGCTGAGAATGCATGTCTCAGCTGTGAGGTTTGGTATTTATAAGCGGATGAGATGTCGCTTAAGGGTATAAGCGGTATCTCATGTTGAGTTGGACACCTGGCAGAGTGTGCCAGAAACTTATCGTGGTAGGACCCACGAATAGGACGGAATTTCGGGGACGAAATTCTTTTTAAGGTGGGTAGACTGTAACAGCCCGGGTAAATTTTTGATTTTTACCGGGACTGTAGAAATTGTTTCACCGTGATTTACTGTTGAATTAATCTCGGGTAATTAATTCGAGGTAAATCGGTAGTCATTTTTCGAAACCGAGAATTTTCCCGCGCTCGGGAGTTTCTTCCTAACTAACCGAGCCTCGGTTTTCAATTCCGAGACTTGGACGACGTTCAGGAGGATTAATCGGATTTTCCGAGCCCAAGTTGTATTTTTGGACTCGGGACGGAATTTGTCGGAAAGACGGGAGTATCCCTGCGTTTACGGGATTCCGACACGAGAATCCGGACCGGCCGAATGTGGTTGCCCGAGCCACTCTTCTTCCTTCTTTTTCCTTCCTCTTCCTCTTTCCCGGCAACGTTTCTTCTCTCTCCCGGTTTTTCCCCGGCCACGCGGGCCCCACTTTTCTTCTCCCTTTTCTTTCTTTTCCTTCCTTTCTCCTTCTCCTTTTTCTTTCTCTTTTTCTTTTCTTCTCCATTTCTTTTTTCCTCAGCCGCCGGCCCCTTTCTTTTTGATCCTTTCCATCATTTTCTTCTTTCTTCCCTTTCCTTTTTCCTTTCTTTCCCGTGACCACTGACCCCTCCCACCTTCCTTGTTTTCTTCTCCATTTCCTCCCTTATTTCTTCACCGGCTCCACAGCCCCAAACCGACACATCTCTTCGCCTCACCTTTCTCTCCCTCTCCCTCTGCCTCCTCCTTCATCTTCCTCCACCCTTGCCGCCGCCGTCCCTCTCCTTCTCTCTTCCTCGCTGCCGCCCAAAGCCGTCGCCGCCGGGTCTTCCTCAGCTCTCTCTCCGCCCCTGGTCGCAGCCGAGCCACCATCACAGAGGAACGCCCCTCCTCGCCGCTGCTCCTCTTCCAGTCACCAAGTCAGGCGAGCCGGCCCGACCCACCGAGCAAAGGAGCGACGCCGCCGCAGCAGCACGACGTCTCGCCCCGCCGCAGCAGCACGAACCACCGCGCCCCTGTCTCGCCCGATCTGCCTCGAGCCACCACCGCGCAAGGGGAACGAGCCACCGCAACTGACGCCTCTAGTCTCCGGTTCTTTGCACGTCGTCGTCCATCGCGTGATATACGGGTAAGACCCTGTGACACCTCACCCTCTCCCATGGTTTCTTTTCTTCAAACCCGATTCGTGGTAGGATTGTTGTAATCGGGTCTTAATTCGGATGTGTGTTAACCGGATTGTGTTTTTGTGGTGGTAGTGTTGATGGTGGGTTAGATGCCGTGGTGGTGATGATGGCCTGTTGTCGATTGATGGTGGTGTTGAGTTGTGGTGTTGAATCGTTGGCCGGCAGTAGACCGTTACTGGTCGTGGATGACTCTGGCAAGCTTGCTGTTGATGGTTGTGGCTGCCGTGAACAGTAACAGAGGAGTTTTGGGGGCTGTCGTGAACAGTGTTTGGCCAGATTCCGACGAGGCTCCGGCAGTCTCGGGTCTATTCCGGCGAAGCCTCGGGATTTTTCCGGCGAGCCCGGAAACTGACCTTTCGGTAATTCCTTGGACTCGATTTATACCTTGGCGCGGATTTTGGGCTCGGTTTGCACACGGACTCGAAAACGGGCCGAACGTGCGGAGGCCCATATTACTGTGACATATATGCATTACCAACGGACCCCGAATTTTAATAACGAAACCCGAACAACGTTAATGGGCCCGGACTCTTAATTGTTTAATTTAAAATAAAGATTTAATTTAATTAATCAAATATTAACCCTTAATTCCATTTATGCTTTGTAATTCGATTTATAATTTTATTCTTATTGGACCATTAGAAAGACCTATAGTAATCCGGTTTATTTAATGTACACTTGGACAGTTGATAATTAAAGGCCCAATTATACTTATTCACTTGATTTAGTTGTCAAATGTAAGCCTAAAATATAAATATGATTATTGATGAATTATAAAAACATACATATAAATGACTATATATATATATATGTCCTACTAAATTTATGTTTAGCTAAATAATGAAGTTACAACTTTAATTAACACATAAATATATATATGGTAAAATGGGGATTATCTACTATATAAGTATAAATATGGTTACACAAGATATACGTTTAATCTAGTATCGATTTATGTGTAAATATACGTGTGTATAAACGTATTTTAATATGTTTATGATTTCTCTTATCTTAAGTGACCAATGGGCCGGGATATCGGCTTGAACGTTCGGTTTTGGTTTTCATTTAAAAATTAAGTATAATTAGAATATCGATAAAAAACTCGGTTTCGGTTTTAATTTGAAATTAAGTATAAATGGTATAATGAATAAAGAGGTTAATTTCATAATAAAGAAATTGGATAAGGCAAGCCGTATAACGATTTCTAAACCGGTATCATGCATGATCATTTTGTTGTGCATTATAAGTGATTATTGTGTTCCTAAATGTACATATAGGGTATTGGGATTGACCGGATAGCAGTTTCAGAGACACATCAGGTGAGGATAGATAAACCCTGATATGTGCCCGTAATGCTGTGCTTGTTCCTTAGTTGTTTGTGTAATCTGTTGCTAGGTTGATCTGCTAGAATAATTGTTGACTGATACATGATTGCTATGGAATAATTGATGCTGTTGTTGGTATGTGATAGATTTGTGTGTTGTGTTGGAAATATTGTTGAGCTGTTTTATGTGAAAGATTGATGATATGAGATTGTTGATTGAGTGAGATTTGGATTAATCTGAGGTAATTGAAAATGGGTAAATGATGAGAGAGTAAAGGAATTGAACAGGAATTTGAGATGATGATATATTTGTCACTTGGAAAGTAGTGGTACGACTAGATGGTTAGAGACTAGTTCTGTGGTGTCTTGCCAGAGGGTTTGTTGGTTGGGGGTGTTGACCCCGGATTTGTGATATTGGGATGTTGATCCCGGATTTGTGATATTGGGGTGTTGACCCCGGATTTGAGATATTGGGATGTTGATCCCGGATTTGAGATATGGGGATGTTGATCCCGGATTGTGGTGGGGCCTGGCATCCAGAATTAGTTAATAACCAGGTACGACCCTAGCTTGTCCAGTGACGGGGCCCGGAAGATAAAATTGGTAATAAAAATAATTAAGCATTCATTGGTCTTGATATAGTTGTTATGGTAATTTTCTTGTGTTGTGATTGGTTGAGCTTGATGTGATTGGGTGAGAGTCCTCTGTCGTGTTGTTTGCGATGATTTCCTCTGTTGTGTTGTTTGAGTTGTAATCCACTGTTATGTTGTTTGTGATAGATTCATCTGATTTGATTGTTGTGTTTACCTCGAAAGTGTTATGGTTGAATATATCACTGTTTATCTTTCGTCGGTGAGCATTTCGGACTCACCCCTCGCCTGCGGGGTTTCATCCCGTAGGATGAGTTGTTTCATGTACAGGCTTGGTGCATTCCAGACAGGCTGCAGCGTTTCCCTTGGACAGGCTTGGATCCATAGATTGCATGTGTCGCATACAGCGTTAGTGAGTTTAAGTCTTCCGCTGTGCATATTGTTATTGTTGTTGGGCCATTGGGCCAGTTTCATTATTATTGATGTTATTGATGTTGGGCCGTAGGGCCATATTGTTGTTTATACTTTTGGGCTGTTGAGCCAGGGTTATGCCTTATACACTGTATGCTAGGCCTTGTTGGGCTGGGTTGTCACAGTTCCGGCACGTGTTCACTGTGTACGGTAAATACGGGTCGGGGCGTTTCATTTCTTTCTGATTTTTTCTTTTTAAAAAAAAAAAATCTTTCAGTTGTAAATTGAAATAGAAGCCAACACTATAATTTTTAATAATCTTTCAAATATAAACTCTTCAAATTTGAAAACTGTTGCTAATTATTTTTCTCCTCAGTGATTTTCTTGATCCTATTATTCTTGGTGATTAATCCCCATGTAAATTATGAAATCTACAGGGAAGCTCCAAATTGCCATTATGCTTAAACCTACACAAATAAGAAATCATATCAATAATCAATTTGAATGAAAATATTATCTCTTAGCTCAATCTGGATAAAACAGGAATGTAGAAATTTCAGTAACGGATTAGAGACAAAATAAAAAATATAAAATAATCAAAGGGTAAAAATAAGAGAAATTAACAATTAATTCAAGAAAATAATTATGCTTTTACATGGCTATTTCACCAAGAATCTCAAGCCTCTTTTGAACTGTACCAGGCTCAAACCAATTCCAAAAATGTTTTAAGAAATCCAGCCTAGAAAATTATAAAAATAAAAAATATGTAAAACATTTTTTTCCCGTACACACAATACATTTTTTTGCAAGAATATTCTTTTCTTAATTAAAAAATATTCAGAAGATACTAAAATCAGCATAAATGGAAGGAAAAAACAGAAGAAGCCCACAGGAGGTAGAACAAAAATCAAATTGGGCTATACGCTTTGAGGCCCAAGGCTAGCCAACGGGGCATTCTTAACCCTAAACAGCAAAACTGAAAAGCTATAAAACATTCAACTTCTGCCCCACTAGGGTTTCTTCTTCACAACTTCTCTTACCGCGCCAGTGTCTTTTCCCAGCAGCAGCTACACCAGCGGCTGCTCTGCTCCATCACTACCCAAAAATGGCTGTCGGGTACGATGAACAAAGATGCATTCTTTCTGTTTTTCCTGCTTTTGCATGAGTTTGGTGTTGATGTGTTTGTGGGTTTTGCTTTGGTTGCAGAAAGAACAAGCGGATTTCCAAGGGGAAGAAGGGTGGCAAGAAGAAGGCGTGAGTACCTTCTAAACCAAACCCATATTTCTGTTTCTTCACCTCGTTTTTTGAAACTTTTTTTATTTTGCTGTTTTGTTTTCTGGGTTACTCTTTGAGTTTTTTTTTTTTTAAAATGTGACGATTAATGTTGTGTGGAAATAAAAAACCAGTGTCGATCCATTTGCAAAGAAGGACTGGTATGATATCAAGGCCCCCTCTATGTTCACTGTCAGAAATGTGGGCAAGACTATTGTCACCAGAACCCAAGGAACCAAGGTATTTCCTTGTATTTCTCTCTCTCTTTGTTTTCCATGGTTCGTATATGAATTTGTATATCTATGATTAGTGCTTTTTTTTTCCCTGTTGATTATCTGTACGTGTGCTGTTAAGTTTCTAACTCAGAAAACCAAGTTGATGGTTTGGTTCTGGTTTCGTTTTCATTCGTTGAAGAATTACCTTGTAGTTCTCGACTTAGTCATGTTATCATCCCGAGTGCAATGGGCCTCTTGGAAGGCTAAGTGTGGCCTTACTTTTGAGCTATGTTCTAATCCCTTCTTGTGTTCTGGTTTTGTCTTCATTCGTTGAAGATTGACTTTGTTGTTCTTGACTTAAGATTTTCTTAAATTATCATCCCGAGTGCAGGTAGCCTCTTTGTCCATGTGTCCGTCTTACCTTTGACCTATGTGCTATGTTGAAAGAATATGCTAATATTTTCAAGATGCTTGAAGGTCTTATATTTCCGAGTCCTTGGTAGTTTTTATGTTAAGTTGCTGGATTACTCTGCAATCCAGCCAAATAAACTACTGAACTGGAACAGTTGTTCATTTGACAATTCTGATGTGGTATACCTTCATCCATTTTTATTGCCTTTCCAAACCTTTATTAGGTATTTGAAGAACTCTTGTTTTTGTGTTCAATTTGTATTTAGAGAACTTTACTTTTTGTGAGTGAATTTGTTAGTGTCCTTGTTTATATTTGATGTTTGAGATGCCTTGTTAACAGATTGCTTCTGAGGGATTGAAACACCGAGTGGTTGAGGTCTCTCTGGCCGATCTTCAGAATAATGAGGAAAGTGCCTTCAGGAAGATCCGTCTCAGGGTAGAGGATGTGCAAGGGAGGAATGTGTTGACAAATTTCTGGGTATGAGCCATCATGCTTCTCTTTTATTTACCTGAATGAGAGGCTGTGATTAAGTGTGTCAGGGTAATGCACTTACAAGAGAATCTTAGTTTATTGTTTCTTCATTTTATTCAGGGAATGGACTTGACCACTGACAAGCTAAGGTCTCTGGTCCGCAAGTGGCACACTTTAATTGAATCCCACGTGGATGTCAAGACTACTGACAATTACACCTTGAGGATGTTCTGCATTGCATTCACCCAAAGGCGTAAGAACCAGATTAAGCGGACCGCTTATGCTCAGTCTAGCCAGATCCGTCAGGTTTGTACTTCTTCCCAAGTTACTTTTTGTTGTAAATTATGCACCAGTTGTGGTTAGTATTCAACAGTGATTTTTGGGCTGTTCTCAACCCTAGATTCGCCGCAAGATGAGGGAAGTTATGGTTAATCAGGCTGCATCATGTGATTTGAAAGATCTTGTTCTGAAGTTCATCCCCGAGTCAATTGGCACTGAGATTGTCAAGGCAACAGCCAGCATTTACCCTTTGCAAAATGTCTTCATTCGAAAGGTCAAGATCCTGAAGGCTCCCAAGTTTGATCTTGGCAAGTTGATGGAGGTATTTTTCTGGCAATTTTTTCTAGTATCTATTCTTGGTTTAATTGTTTTTTTTGGGACTCTGAGCATTTCTTGTACTGTATGAGTTATTGAAGCTTTTGCAGATTGAATTGCCTGTGGATTGGTTTCTGATTCAGTGACATATCATTAGCCTTAGTTGTGCTAACTCTCATAAACTTTTCATATGTAAGGTTCATGGTGACTACTCATCTGAGGATGTTGGTATGAAGCTCGACAGGCCTGCCGAAGAACCAGTGGCGGAGGGAGAGACTGAAGTTGTTGGTGCAGCATGATTAGAGTTGACTGCCATTGCCCTTTGGTTTAAGTTTCAGACTTGGACGTATTTGTTGCCTTTAAATAGTGGGAATATCCTAGATCAAGTTTTTGTCTTTTTGAAATTGGAAATTTGGATTCAGAATTACTACAGCCTATCTATGACCTTCTTGCATGGTCCCTTAAATATAACAGTGTTATTAGGTGCTTTTCCCCTATGTAAGATTTTTAGATATGAGATCATTTACTTGTTCTTAAAAAAGGATGAGTTTAACTGAATGACAATTCATTGCAATTTTTGTTTGCCTAGTGATTGATGTTGGCCGATTAAAGTAGCAATGCTTTTGATGTCCCAACTCCCACCCAAGTGAATCCTTTTAGTTTTCCAGTATCGGTGTCGACTCCATTGTTGGGGTTTTTGTCGTGCCAGCTGCCAATTGCCATTATGAAAAATCCTAGGTTGGAATGGGGTTAGATGTTATCATAAGGTTCACCTGTGATATTGTGATAATATATCTTTATGTTGATGCATGGTTTATTGAGCAGAGGGGCAAGGGGGAAGCGATTTTCTCTAGTCAATGAAACTTTACCACAGTCCAGGAACTACGCGATTTTCTCTAGTCAATGAAACTTTACCACAGTCCAGGAACTACTAATCCTATCGCATTCTGCATTCTAATGTACAAAAACCAAACATGACACGACAGAGATACTAACTAATAATAGCAAGATAGCAAGAAGCTTATATTACAGTGACTAGCTCATACTTGCTGTACAATACACACGACAACCGTACATGTTACTGAATTAGTAACTAGCTCGAGGTTTATTGTTGCTCTTATATACGGATAATCTAATAACCCAAAACTCTTATAATACAACTAGTTTCGGCATTCCTTGGCACTCTTATACACGGATAAACACTTACAACTTGTTTCGGCATTAATTGTCGCTCTTATACACGGATAACACTCCCAACTATTCTCTGCATAGTAAGACCAAACTATGTTGCCCCATACAGGGATCAACTCTTATAACGGATTTCTGAGATAGAAGAGCTTGAAACTCACTGGTCGCAAGGTGAGTTGAGGGATGGAAATGGTGGGACGGATCTCAGAATAAACTTTCCACTTCTCCATGTAGTAGATGGCCCGAACCCATGATGAGGAGGTGAAACCCGCTTGCTGTTTGGGGAGCATGACTTTACACCACTCTTGCAAGAGAAATCGGATGTCAAAACCTTGAGATTATCATCTTCTGGAATCACTTGAAGTTGCTTTCCAGATTTTGTCTGATTATAGTCAATATATTTCATTCCGAGTGATCGGCCATCATAGGGCTCCATTGTTGGATCAACAGGAGGGGATAATCCTGAGCGTTGCCCTCTAGAAATGATAATCAAAACGTATTAAGATCTAAACATAAAATAATATTCACCTCAAAAAAGAAAAGTCCGCAGTGTAAATGTTGCAGGAATATATAGAGGTAAAAAGGTTAGAACCTGGCAGCTAATGAATGTATTGGAATATCTGAATACTCTCCTGAGCTTTTTTCCATCATATCTTCATGCAAAATGACTTTTGAAGCATTCTTCTCATGGGAATTGAATTCTTCAGCTTCTAGTTCGTTTTCAACAAATCCTATAATGTATTGTGAGTTGTAGCAAAAACAACATAAAAACATAGCATATCTCTTGAGAAGTAAGAAGCCAGAAGACAACTAGAAACTACCGTTTCAAACTTTTATGTAAAAA
Source organism: Turnera subulata (assembly GCA_028386065.3). Lineage (NCBI taxonomy): Eukaryota > Viridiplantae > Streptophyta > Magnoliopsida > Malpighiales > Passifloraceae > Turnera > Turnera subulata. Next base: position 12,833 of record JAKUCV010002591.1, on the reverse strand, counting down.
TTTAGATCCAAAATTCTGGCATCAATTAACTGATTTAGTAAGATCATAACGAACATAATAGCAAGAGATGAACACTCACCATTCTTGCTACCAAATTTGTTTTTGCATCCTTCACATCTACAGTTGGAAGAGCAACCAACACCACCCTTCATTCACGAAAGATCATCCATGTTAGAAAGGTTAAACAAGAAATGTTTTTAGACAGTGGTAACAAGGTGAAACCTGGAAGCATTCGCAGTATTTCTTTAAGCAGCTTGATTTTTTACAGTTGCAACCTGTTTTGTGTCTGGCTGAAGCTGGAGTTTTATTTGTTTCAACCTGCACAAATGGAAAACAAGTCCATGTAGTTTAAAGAAGTAAAAATTGAAAAATCTAACATGATGATGCTGGGCAATTGGCTTCTTAGATCTCAAAAAGGTGAACCTGTTTTACAAGGTCAAACTTCCCCTGGAAGGTACATCACTACTATAGCATTGTAATAGAGAAATATGCTAATGAATTTGAGAGATTAGAAGCCATTGTAGTTACAGTCAACCATATAACATAGGAGGTGCTGCTTACCCCAAACTCAGAAATGAAATCAGTGCTTCTAATCACTTTGGGAGCAAATGCTAGAGGGTTACGCGATTCAATTTGCTTGCGAGTCTCTAGAACTGTGCTTTCATGTGCAGGATTGTTAAAACAGTCTTGACATGAACAGGGCTCGATACAGTAGAGACCAGCAGCAAAACATTCACAATAGCTGCACAAATATCAGAGTAATAGTAATGAAAATGCATGCCTTGTAAATGCGCAAGAAAGCATCATATATAAATACTTTATTCCAAATCTCAAACTTTGCATGAAGTTAACAACAAGCTAATTGTTGCTAAACAGAGTTCAAACGCAGAGAAAGTTACTGCTTCAATGTGTCACAATCAAGATGCTGGCCCAGCTTTTTTAAGAATGGGTCAGGATATTTGTAAGTCTATTCCATGTTTAACCAGGTCTAGAGTTTCTTACAGATATAGCATTTGTGATCCCCAGTAAACGTGAGAATTGGAGGATATTGATGCATAAGAAGAAGGCAGTTACGCAAATATTCAGGAAATGAAGGAACTTACAGCTTTAAGCATTTTGACCTCTTACAGTTGCAGCGCTTGCAAGCTGCTGCAATATTTTCCACTTTGGCCCTGCAAATTTGTTAGAAACGAGATTCACATGTATTGGTCAAGCACCCTAAAGACCATGTCCGAAAGTATGAATTCATGCATATACCTCTTTACGTTGGGACTAGTGATGCTGCAGTCCTCCAAACCAACTTCTGATGAGTGTGCATCGTTATCCACAATGTCATGTTTGTTATCAGAAGAAACTAAATCTGCTTCAGCAGGTATCAGAAAAAAGGATTCAGGGACATGATATCACAAGAAGTTGGATAACAAGATGATGATAGAGATCAGCTCACCTATTTCTTGCTTTCCAGTAGCTGCAATCTGAAGCTTCATTTTACCTTCTGTAGAAGAAGTGGCAAGTGCATTCAAGTGCAAACCAATACCCTTTCCAGATAACTTGAATAAAGCATCACTGTTTTCTATCTTCATCAGTTTTGAGTGCTGCTCCACATGAGTAACTTCAGATTCTGATTGTGATGAGATCAGACTACTGCTAGGATCACCTAATGATTTCCTTTTATGAGCTCCCATCACCTCAAACACCAAACACCGCCTTCGTACTTGAGGTTGCTGCCACATAACACGTCAGCTATGTTATTTAAGGATTTGTTTGTTCATATGGGATGAAATCTCTTAGTATCTAAAAATACTTTATAAAAAAATATTTATGGTAATAAGAAACAAGATGATGACATGAGGTTCAATGCATACTAAAAGGCACATGCTGGTGGTGAAACAATTTTAATTATGGGGAAAAAGGGCTCCTATTTAAAAAGCCGCAACCATCAACTTTTGAGCACTGTAATTCACGCCAACAAAATGTGAGGACACTGAGGCTTATACGTGAAGCATCCTCAGTGTCCTCACATTCCATTCTTTCAACAGTTGGCTCAGTCAACCTTTAGTTTTGGTTTCATTTGGACTATTGATATAGTACCATGCAGCCTCATCAAGGCGAAATTAGGTTTCATTGTTAAGTTTTTACCTTGCGGCTAGACTGGCCGCTCCTTTTCCCCTTGACATTCAGTTTAGCAGTTGTACTGTCAACAACCTGCTTACTAAATGGAGTGTCAGGAACTACACTAGGTGTTTCATTCATTGCCATCACTTCCCCTGGTGCCACTGGCTGAATTGCCTGCTCCTCTTTGTCACCCTTTTCTGGAGAACTGGCACAGCATTCAGGACCCATATGCTCCGAATCATTGGTATTTTCCTGTGGGATCTGTAAGACATTAGAGATGAAGGATATTGTCCCAGGATCTACCATTTTCTGCTCCTCCGTCTGTTCTTCAACAATAGTCGAATCAGTCAAGATGTCAGCTACATCAGAAATCAATGCCACCCAATCACATCCCGCTTCATCTTCATTTTTCCCAGTTCGTCCAATCTTGCGCAAGTCCTTGTCAGTTCCATACAAACAATCACTCTCATGTGTCTGGCCAGCCATATCTGGCTTAAGATCAGTGCTAATTGCATTCAGAGGCACCATGGTACCACCTGGGCTATCACAATCACTATTTAAGGCATTTGGCAGAGCGATTGCTAGTCCCAAGTCACCACTAGGTGGCTCAGTAGTGGCCTCTTTGCCTGAGCTCCTAGCTTCCGAAACTGCCTCACTTGTTCTTTCATCATCTTTAGGAGCCTCCGGTTTCGATAGGTCTGACAGTTGATGCCTAACAACAGAAAACAAAAATCAGCACTACTCAAAACAATCTCATCAATAATAACTGGAAACCACTGTAATATTACAAGGGAATGCAACTGGTTGGACGGCTAACCTCTTAATAAAAGATCTGGTAGTATCTCTCAGGGCAGCAATCTGTGGAGAAGCAAACACCGATTGTGGAGACACAAATGACAGCGAATGAAACGTTTGATCGATCCGTGCAGACTTTACCAGCTCAATGGGCGAGAGGTTATTGATGTAATTGAACACAGGAGAATCCTGTCGTGTAATTAAAACCACAACCCACAAACATTTAACCAGCAAATCGAGAAAAGACAAACCAACCCAGCTAAGCTAAGACACAGAAAACACAACAAGAACCAACAATACAACGCAATTCAGAAACATGTAGCCACAAATGGGAGACAGATATTACCAAAGAAAATATTACAAAACAACGCAGATTTATGACTATCTCCAGAAAACCCACAAAAATTGAAGCAATCCAGACAGACAAATACATGCACGACCAAGACATCACCGGAAGACAACCTAAATTTCACACTTTGACTTTGAGCGGAAAATAGACCCAAAAGAAAACCCAGAATAAAAAACACAAAAGAACCAAAACCCATGATTTATAAGCAACTGAAAAGCACAAATTCCTAAAGAGGTTAGGGTTTCGAGAGATGGGGTGACCTCAAATTGCGCAGGGGGTGGTGCGGTTTGGGTCTTGTTGGGTGTGCTCAGCTCCATGGCTACTTCCGTAAGATCTCTGTCCCTCTCTCTCTCTCTCTTTAAAACGTCTCTCTTCTGTTTCTCCTTCTCTCTCTATCTCTACCGCTGCTGCGTTTCTCTAAAGGGAAAAAGTTGGGACCAGAAGAGAGTGAAACAAAAAATGTGGAGGAGGAGAGTCTGGAGAAAGAGTAAAAGAGAAAGGAAGAAGGAAGATGGGCGGGAGGGCGGGAAAAAAAAGAACCTTTTTTGGCATTTTGGTTTTGTGAATTTTGGGCCTAAGAGAAACCCTAAAACTCTACCCCTCGTTTTCTGCAAAATAATTGAGAGGCGGCCCACTATGGGCCCTCACTGTAGCCTATATACACAATAAGGAAGGGGCCCATCATGTCAATGATAATTGGTTTTTTTTTTCCTTTTTCCTTTTTTTTTTCATATTATCCTTTTAATGAATGTACAAATTTACTTCCTAAATAACATACAATAAATTTGAAAAATAATATATCGTAGAAGAGGAAAGGGGAACTACAATCGAGGGTTCACAACTAATAAAACTTGAGGAAATCCCATACTAAAAATTTCCCTTTAATGGAATATGAAAAGAAAGTTCACATTTAGATTTGATTTTTAAATAATAATATATACTTAGAGGAAACAAATGAAAAAGGTAGCATCCATCATCATATTATAAAAAGAAAGTAATCTAGAAAAATCTTTATCATTATTAGAAACTTATTTTTCAGTTAAATTGGTGAAGTTTATCTAAAGATAATACTTTCTTAATTTTAGTTCTTTTCTACTATTAAACTATAGTAGTCATGTGTATTTTAAAGTATATACAAAATAAGAATTGTCTATATTTAGAATTTTCCAAATGCAACACGATAAGATAAGCTTTGCTCATTAATTTATGCTTACTCTAAATCTGATTTTGGAAAGAAATAAAAGTTACAAGTTCAGACACGGAAAGTCGGATAAAATTAAGATTTAGTTGACGCCTTAAAACACTTATAAATTAGTACTAATCCGTCATACTATCTCAATACCTCAATCTTCTCAATAGAAGAAGAATCACAAACTTCAGTCTTTTATTTTGGTAGGAATCATGACTGCTAAGAGTTTAAAGAATTCTCAAAAGGCAAAAATTGGCAAATCGAAAGCCACTAGCACTCTATGTATTGTTGAGCTTGTATCTCCGGCTGATACTAATCTGCAAAACCTTCAAAAAGAATACATTGATGTGCTTGAAAAGTTGGATGCTGCTAGACAGAAGAAGGAAGAATTGGAGAAGTTAGCAAAGCTAAGGAAAGGAAAGAGTCTACTAGATGTGTCAATTGATAGTCTCAATTTGGATGAGCTTAATATTGCGACGAAGCAGTTGAAGAAACTCAGAGAACTTGTGATGGAGGAAAAGGAGAGGCGCTTACTCAAGAATTCTGACGCCAGCACCTCACATTCAACAATTTTTTCTGAAACAACTGATATTCCAATCCCTAGCTCAACTGAAACTGGAGGAGATTCTCCAAATAATACTCAAGGTCCTACTGATGGCCTTAAAAATTGAGTATCTAGTAAAAAAAATCTGCTTCCATATCAACAACCTATTTTGATAGTGATATCTTTATTTTATAGATTATGGAAGTTAATATGTGATGAGCATCTAAGAAATGCTCATTTTAAATAAATGAAATGATTATGTTTTATTTTGATAATGATGAAACCAAAATTATGTATGATCTTTTTTTATTCTCAACCATTTTTATCTCATCTTGAACTTAGTCTATTTTTAAGTTATGAGTTGAAACTAACCTTCATACTAAAATAAATATAAGCAAAATAAATAATAAATAAAGAAATAATGTCATTTTTCATCCATATGTTGCTCCATTTTTTTGGAATTCATTTGCGTATTGTAATTTGAATTGATTTCATCGTACATCTTATTTCGATTTTTCTATTTTGGTATATTTAATAGGATTTTAGCAAAAATTGATGAAGTATCAAGTTTTCCAGTACCAAATCAATAAAGTCGGACCCACTTGGCATATCCAAAATGCATAACTCAATGGAACTACCAATATGAGTTGGTCCAAGTGGTAAGCGACTTGGTTCCGCTTAAGCGAGGTCTCGGGTTTGAGTCCTCTTGTACGCAGAAAATTCCCAATGGGAGACTCACACACCTGGGTTCCCATTGGGAGACTCACCCACCATACCCATGTAACAGCCCAGGTAAAAATTTCATTTTTACCGGGACTATTTAAGTTAATTTACAGTAAATTACCATTGATTTTTAATCCTGGGTAGTTAAATTATGGTAAATCGAGTATTGGATTCCGAAACCGAGCATAGTCCCACGCTCGGGATTTTTCTGCGGATTTTACGGACCAAGTTGGGATTTTTCCGGGTCCGGGAATTTTCGGAAAAAGCCGGGTTTATCCTCGAATTATCGGACCAGAAATAAGATAAGTGGGTATACCGGATATTTTCTGGTCCAGGTGGGTCACACTTCACATGCAGCATAGTAACTGCATAATTGAAGTTCAATTATTCAGCCGCCTTTTTCCTATTCAGCCTGTGACTTATCAATAATTTTGTTGTCTATATAATTATTCTTCTTCAGCCTCACCATGCAAGCCACTACCTGCACACCACCATCACCCCTTCATCTTCAACACAACCCGTACCTGCAAAATTCAAAAAGAAACCATCTGCAAAAGTAGGAAAAAAAGAAGAAAGAAAAAAGAAAAGAAAAAAAAAACAACCACACGCCGTCGTTTTGAGCAAAGCCCACACAACCCATCCTTCCTCCTTCTTTTCTTCCTCCACCCGTGAACACCACCGGCCACCACCTGCAACTGCCGCCGCCCGAAGCCACCGCACCAACATCTCCCTCTCCTCCTTCCTTCCTCCTCCCTCGCAGCCGCCTTCCCGCTGCTCGTCATCGCCACCCAAGACGAGACGGACCCGACAAGACCGAGCTCGTCGCGCTGCCGGCCACCTTCGCCCGACCTCCCGGCTCGCACCGCGCCACCTTCCTCGCGACTTCCGCCGTCGTCGCCCTTCCTGCGACGCTGCTGTCTCGCCTCGCCACGCACCACCGTCGCGCCGCCGCCTGCAAACCGAGGTGAGCTGCAGCCCGTTTGAGAGGATTCCGACCCGGATGGGTCATGATGTGGGTTGGGTTGACCCAAGGGTTGGTAATCTGGGTCGCGCCTTGGGCTGAGGTTGTTTGGGCTCGTGGTCTGGGCTGACGTCTGGGCCTATGCGCGGGCCTGGCCTGGGGCTGATGGGCTCTAGCTGGCCTGGGCTTGGGCCTTGAGCCTGGGCTTGGGTTCTGGGGCCCAGTCCGAATTTAAAAAAAAAGAAGAAATAGAAATAGAAAGAGAAATAGATCTGGGAAAATATAATGGAGGGGAAAATTAATTTTGGAAAAATATATGGTATATGACATATGGAGAAGAAATAATAATTTGTAGAAATAGTATTTTGGAAAGTACATACTTAAGAAATAATTATGGAAAGGGTATTTTCAAAGTATTATACCGGTATAGTATCCGGGTATAGGTATAAGTGTAGAATGGTATTTTGGGCACTTGAAATAAATGGTGAATGATGATGATAATGGAAAATTAACCCGGGGGAGTAACCGAGCCGAGTTTATATTTAGTTTCCGGTATACAGTATTAGCATGGCATTTGCATACCATCTTATGTGTGCATATTATTTGATTGATATAGGAGTTGATAAGGAGCAATTTGCTGAGGAACCGGACTTGGAACTTGCTGGACAATTCCAAAATTGAGTAATCGACTAAGGTGAGGATGGATAACCCTTGTTATGTTGCCTGTAATACTTTGTGTGCTTTGTTGTTCGATTGAACTGCTGAATTGTTGATTGTTGGCTGATTGACTGTTGTGGATATTATTGTTGCTATTGGGCTGTGATTTTGATTCTGTGGATAGTATGCTGAGATTGATATTGACTATTGACTGTGGAAAATTGATAAAAGGAAATTGGTATTTGAAATTGGAATTGATTTGAGATGTTGATATAATTGTCATGTGGAAAGTAGTGGTACGACCCGATGGTTTGAAAATTAATTTTGGGATGCTATGGTCGGTTACTTGGTTTGTTGGCTTGTTGCCTGTGGTTAGGGTATACCAAATACCCAGTGGCTCGGATATGCCGAATATCCGTTTGGCTTGTTGCCTGTGGTTAGGGTATACCAAATACCCAGTGGCTCGGATATGCCGAATATCCGCAGTGGCTCAGATATGCCGAATATCTGGTTGGCATGTTATTGCCTGAGGTTGGGGTATACCGAATACCCAGTGGTTTGGATATACCAAATATCCGGGTTCTGAAAAGTGGATTGGTTCTTGACCTAGTATCCGGAATTAATTGATAATCAGGTACAACCCTAGCTTGTCCAGTGACGGGGGCCCGGAAGATAAAATTGGCAATAATAATAAACATTCTTTTGGCCTTGGCTCAGTTGTTGAGATATGTCGTTGCTTGTCTGTGATTGCTTTTTTAAGTGTTACGGTTGCTTACATATCACTGTTTATCCTTCGTCGGTGAGCACTTCGGACTCACCCCTCGCCTGCGGGGTTTCATCCCGTAGGGTAAGTTGTTTCGTAGTTTAGGTGCGTTGTTCGAGGGCTGCTGCTTTCTTCTCCACCTGACTCCGGATCCATACCTCCGCTGCATGTGCATACAAGTCTTCCGCTGCTGTGTGATATATGTTGCTGTGTTGCTTTTTACCTGTGATATGTATAATACTGATACTATCTGCTGCTGCTGTTGAGCACTGTGTTTGAATTGAATAATGGTTTCCGTATATGGGAGACGGGTGATGTTTATGATGTATTTGGATTTACTATGTAGTATTTTGACTATGATGTACTGTCTGTTCTGTCAATAAGAATAGTTTCGGCACGTGTTTACTGTATTACGGTAAATACGGGTCGGGGCGCTTTCAGTTTGGTAGCGGAGCAGGTAGTAGGTCATTAGGGACATAACTGTGGTTGCTTGACTGTTGTTTGTGCATAAGATTTGACATGACATGATATGCATACATACATTCTCATATAGGTACGAATGGATCCGGTTGGAGGGAATCAGCATGCTGGAGTTCACCTGGATGACGACCAGGTATCGGTGGATCAACCGCAGCAAGTTGCGGGAGGTCCGGAACACNAATACCCAGTGGCTCGGATATGCCGAATATCCGTTTGGCTTGTTGCCTGTGGTTAGGGTATACCAAATACCCAGTGGCTCGGATATGCCGAATATCCGCAGTGGCTCAGATATGCCGAATATCTGGTTGGCATGTTATTGCCTGAGGTTGGGGTATACCGAATACCCAGTGGTTTGGATATACCAAATATCCGGGTTCTAAAAAGTGGATTGGTTCTTGACCTAGTATCCGGAATTAATTGATAACCAGGTACGACCCTAGCTTGTCCAGTGACGGGGGCCCGGAAGATAAAATTGGTAATAATAATAAACATTCTTTTGGCCTTGGCTCAGTTGTTGAGATATGTTGTTGCTTGTCTGTGATTGCTTTTTTAAGTGTTACGGTTGCTTGCATATCACTGTTTATCCTTCGTCGGTGAGCACTTCGGACTCACCCCTCGCCTGCGGAGTTTCATCCCGTAGGGTAAGTTATTTCGTAGTTCAGGTACGTTGTTCGACGGTTGCTGCTTTCTTCTCCACCTGACTCCGGATGCATACCTCCGCTGCATGTGCATACAAGTCTTCCGCTGCTGTGTGATATATGTTGCTGTGTTTCTTTTTACCTGTGATATGTACATTACTGATACTATCTGCTGCTGCTGTTGAGCACTGTGTTTGAATTGAATAATGGTTTCCGTATATGGGAGACGAATGATGTTTATGATGTATTTGGATTTACTATGTAGTATTTTGACTATGATGTACTGTCTGTTCTGTCAATAAGAATAGTTTCGGCACGTGTTTACTGTATTACGGTAAATACGGGTCGGGGCGCTTCAACCCAGGTGCGTGACGTAATCCTTTTAAAATCAAGATAAAACTGAGAGATGAAATTAATTAATTCAAAGTGCAACACAATGATAAGTTGCAAAAATATGGAGCTTATGTGGCTTAAATTCTTGTGTAGATTGTTCAACCAAATATGACATACCATTTTTTTACTAACTTTTATTATTTACTTTGTTTGGGAGACAAATCAATTTAAATAAACAGTTGTCTTAATTTGAAAGTAAAAGCTTCTTACCCGGTTATTATTTAGACCTATATGACTCACTATATATCAATTATGGCTACGATCATAGATTATATGTTCAAAATTTATTCGCAAGTTCACAAATAATAATCACAACTAAATATTGTTAACATATAATATTAGGAAAATTTTTAGACAATTTTAGCGTTGGTTAAAAAATTTACTTATTGTCAAAAATGAAATATACATCATAATACAAAACAAATACTTATTATCATAATAATCCGATTTAGAATGGGAAAAAAATAGTAAGAAGCCATACCACTCAAAATCAAAAGGTTCATTAGAAATATTAATAGAATATATATATATATATATATATATTCGGCCTAAACATGGGCTCAATGATCAAATTAGTTTTATTCTGTGGTTAACCATATTTAGTAATAATTTATGAATGATTTTGATGATTAACAAATCAGATTGAATGATTGCAATGTATGAATCTTGTGTTGATCAAGTATGAAGCAAGAAGTATAGTTTCGGAAGAAACCATGTCAACCTTTTGTTGCAAGTTGCGGGGTAGTCCTTACAGCCATTAAAGACCAACCATCAACAGTTAAGAATGGTGAACAAGTAAGAGACAAGTGGTCAGAATATATTATCTCTCCTCTCCCACCCTATTAAAGTTTGGTGGTCCTCATAGTGGTCCAAACATACCAAAAATAAAATTCCTTTAGAATCAAAGAGTTGAAAAGAGAGATACTCCCAGAAATAGATCCAACATGGACAAATGGAGGACATAAGTCAACTTTGAAAGCTTAGGAATCACTGTAAAAAGAGCCACTCACTTAGAATCTATATAAAAAGGCCCAAAACCTCTCTACAACTCATCCCAGCCAATCGAGAAAGATTCTAAGTCTACAATTCGTACTTACACTTGTAGTTTTTTATCTGGTTTACACATTTGATTCAAACTCTTTCTAAGGGTTTCTTTTAGACAAGAATTGGATTAGTTTTATTGGATATTCAAGTCCAGAATTATATTTGAGAGTAGGTTAGACTTGAGCCTGGGAAAAGCTTACTATAAGTTAGAGCTAAGCCATGAAAAAGCTTGTTTATTATAAATATTAAAATTGAAATCTAAAAAAGCCTATGTATAGTATGAATTGCAATCCTAGTAGGCCTAAGGGTAGGGAACCATTATAAGTAGCTTGTGTATTTTTCTTTATCCCTTATCTTGCTTCATTTCTGGTTAGTTTCATATCACTGCTTGTTGTGATTTCTTTATGTGACCAACCGCATGGTTTTCATTAAAAATCATATCTGCAATTATTCAAAAAAGCTAATTCACTCTCCACTTACACCACTCCCTAGCACTAAATCCTACCTTAGCCTCATCCTCTATGAGTACTCTCTCTCCACCATCTACCACAACAACCACGACAGGGATGACTCCATCATCCCCTTCAACCATTACCCCCTTAACAATAGTGGGGGTATAGGTCCTCAGCCCCTAAAACCCATAACTACCCTTTTGTCCTTCAAAGAGGTTCAAGCGATTATGGCCGTGAATCTATATTGGACGCATGTGACACTGCTACAGCATCTCCAGACGGTGTCCTAGTAGAGCAAGGCGGTGTTTGTCGCTGCCAGGATGGTAATAAGTCACTCAACAAAACTCAGGTTGCATTGCCTTTGTGGTTGCTTTGCCTACCTTGCTGGTGGTGAAGACAAAATTCTGACTTCGTGATATGTCTCTTGCTTAATTTTGGAATTTGCCGAAAAAAAACATGAATTTGTTTGCCTTAGTACTGCTCTAGGTGGTTTCAACGGTGCAAACTTTGGGCGGCGACCCACTTAGGGAAGAGGCCATGGGTGTTGTGGCTGTGCCCCTGCCCTCCTTAACCAATGTATGCGACAACCTTCTTCGCATGCTGTGTTGCTTGGGCGCATTGGACGATCCTTGTGGCGGTGGTACTAGATAGTAGCTCGTGGCTACTGTTCTCCATAAGTTTTTGGTAGTTGCGCTTAATATTTTTTTTTTTATGTTTTAGTTTTAGGTTTCGCCCAACAAATCCCGCACTTTAAAATTTATTTTAAGAAACTAAATTTTTGAAAAAAAGGAAAAAATAATTTAAAAAATTTGCACAATGCAAACCTACCTTACATGTGTCATCACAATAGCAATCACTATCTATAATATGGGAAAAGGCATTATGTATTGGTAAAAATTAACTTGAGGGAGAAAACAAAAGCCGATGAATAACAATTTGAGAAATTAAAAAAATAGAAGGACATTTTTTTTAACCAGCAAACTAAATCTCTTTTTAATTTTCATTGTATTCTATCTAATCCTTAATATAGATTAGTCCAGATAAAATAAAAGAGTTCCAGCCCAGAGTAAATATAAAAAAACTTTGCACCAGACTAAGCAATAGCCAGACAAAACAAAATATAATTTTTTTTTAATCTATTTGTAAATTCTTAATGTATGGAGTATTTTGACAAATTCATTATTTTTCATTTATTTTTAATGTAAAAACATATCTCTATCTTTTTTCTCCAATTAAATGTTTTTCAAGCACACTTGGAATTTTCTTAAGCATGGATGAAAATTTCATTTTTGTTCTGAAATAATTTTTACTAGGTAAGTTAGAGTTATAGAAAAAACAACACAGGGGAACGTTATATTAAAAATTTACATGCAAATACCATATAATTTCACCCTTGTTCCTTGAGTTTTAATTTGGATTGATTGAATTTTTATGTTTATAAATTTTGGCCAATTTATCTCTTGGGTTTCAATTTCAGTCAATTAAATGTTTATGCTTGTAGAGTTAGGTCGTTTGCCCCTTGAATTTCAATGTGTAACAGCCCGGGTAAAATTTGGATTTTTACCGGGACTGTCAAAGTCGTTATACAGTGATTTATCGAATGAATTAATCTCGGGTAATTAATTCGAGGTAAAACGGTAATCGTTTTTGAAACCGAGAGTTTTCCCGCGCTCGCGATTTTTCCGCGGATTTTTCGAACCTAAGTTGGTATTTTTCGGGTTTCGGAATTT
>JAKUCV010002590.1:29699-79057 GCA_028386065.3 Turnera subulata | reverse complement strand
GATGCAGCATAGTCAAGATTCATGTGGATTAGTTAGCGAGGAAGATGTTCCAACGACGATTTATGAAGATAATGCTAGCTGCATTGCCCAATTGAAGGGAGGATACATCAAGAATCATTCAAGTGACATCTGGCAGATTTATTTACAAAATTAGTTCCTACTACAACTTTTGAAGAATTGATGAAGAGGATTGGTTTATAGAGGATTCGAGATATCAAGGGATGCCAAAATCAGGGGGAGTAGAATACGCACTGCACTCTTTTTTCCTTCACCAAGTTTTTGTCCCACTGGGTTTTTCTTGGTAAGGTTTTTAACGAGGCAGTACTTCCTAAGCGTATTCTATCAAAGGTGCAATGACATTCAAGGGGAAGTGTTATAAATAAATTATGGTGAATGTCATTGTTACCATCCAGTAAAACTCATTTTTACCATATCCGAATTTACCCCCGGTAAATACTTTACCCATACACCAAACTTCTACTTGGAATTATCTCTTTGGCTAATTACCCTCCATAATTCTATTTGTCCTAATCCTAATATCATCTTCCTTTACCTAACATCTCTTTGATTTTATCCTTTTAAATTAATCATACTTATTTGTCTTTATCCTCCCATTTCCAACTATAAATACCCCTTCATTCCTTCACTTTCATGCACTTACAACCTACCATAAACTTTACTCTCTTCTCACTTCTCTTCCAATCTCTCTCTATCTAAATTTATTATTCTCCTACATATTATTATCAAAAGTGTATTATTATTACCAAAGTTTGTATTATTACTTGATCAAGTTTGTATTATTCCATCAAATAGTGAAAATCTCCCCCAATTTTATAACACAAACTTATTTAACTAGCTAGGTGCTTACTGCTGTCCAATGAAAGAACTAATTAAAGAGGAAGGAGAGCCAGCATCCTGCTTTTCTGTCAGTGAAATCGTTCATCTGGAAAATAAGCTTCTATATCTCAGAATATGCACCTTATAAAATGACATTAGATCAGCTTCACAAGCATAAACAAAAAAAGTCTTAGGATGTCTTCAATATTTTGATATAGGAGGCATTTTCCCTAACTGAATGTCAAAACATTTATAGTAATGCATGGTTTACATTTACCTTTGCTTTAGCAGAGAATAAAGCTACTTCTAGCCCAATGCTCCCATGATCTTTGAAATTGTTCAGATATATTCTCAAAGAATCAAATTAGTGCAAGAAGTCGTCAATAAAGAGTAAAGTGAAAATTCCCTTAATCTCCTGGGCCAAATATGTTTGGGATATTCGCCCACGGAAACATCATGGAAAAAAAAAAAAGGCGTTTCTCTTTATATATTCATCATTCTCAAAACAGCAAATTAAGACATCTTTCTCCCAAGTTGAGAAATTTTCTTAAGAAAATTATTGCACTACCAAAACCAAGGAACCAATTACAGAATCATTTAGATCTCATGGAATCCCTAAATGCACCTTGTCGACAGTTTAATTCTGACTTACATTTTTTTTTTTAAACTTTCTCTATTCCTGTTTCTACTGTTAAACTTTTACAGCCCGGATTACCCAAGTCTACTACATTTGGCTTGACTTTTTTCTTCTTTTTTTTTTTTTTGGTGAGTTAGGCTATCCTTTGAATTTGTCAGTATATGCCCTTTCATGGGGATCTACTGTTGAAACATGAGATAAAAATATCTAGCTAGTTTACCTATCCCGGCTCACGGGAACTTTTCAGAGATTCTCTTGACTTTTGTAGACTCGGTGATATGGGCTTCCGAGGCTATCCTTTTACATGGAACAACCGAAGGGAAGGAAGAGCAAATGTGCAAGTGCGACTGGACCGTGCCACTTCCACTGTAGAATGGCAGAATCTTTTTCCTTTCTTCCGTGTCTATCATATTTCGGATCACTCATCTGATCATCTACCTATTAAAGTTGACTTGTGTGGACAACAGTGCAAGAGAAAGAGCCGTTTCAGATTTGAAGAGCACTGGGCAAGAGATACAGAGTGCTCGGACATCATTCTCTCTCAGTGGCGCAACCTCCATCCTAACTGCCTTATGGATGAGGCAATGAACTGCATTAAGAAGACCAGAGTTGAACTTCTTAAATGGAATAAAAGGAAGCATGGTGACATTCCTGAATCTATAAGGCAGACACGTCAAGAGCTGGAATTTATGCTTGGGGCACCTCCGACCAGAGAAAATTTAGATTATACAAAATCTCTTCAGCGTAGGCTGGAGGATCTCTTGGATCGTGAGGAGACTATTTGGAGACAGAGGAGCCGTAACTTGTGGCTGACAGAAGGGGATCGAAATACAACTTTCTTTCATCGCAAGGCTAGTCAAAGAAAGCGAAAGAACAGAATAGAGAGCTTGCATGACTCGAATGGTGTTTTGCATGAAGAGCCTGCTGCGATTAAAGATATATGTGTTGACTACTTTCGCACTTTATACACCTCTGATGCCTCTTTAATTTATGATGATGATCTGGCATGTCTGGACATTCAAAATAATGTGGTGGATAATCAATCTCTTGTCATGGACTTCACCTCTGAGGAAGTGAAGAAAGCTCTCTTTGACATGAATCCACATAAGTCTCCTGGGCCAGATGGTATGTCCCCTTTTTTCTTCCAACACTACTGGCATATTGTTGGGCCTTATGTTACAAGCTCAGTTTTGGAAGTGCTAAATTCCGGTCACCTACCAGAAAGTTTGAATTTCACGCACATTGCTCTTATTCCAAAAGTCCCATCCCCTGACTCTATGCTACAGTTTAGGCCAATTTCTTTATGCAATGTACTTTATAAAATTATTTCGAAGATGCTTGCTAATAGACTCAAGCGAGTCCTCTCTCCTATTGTTTCAGAATCTCAGAGTGCATTTATCCCTGGACGCATCATTACAGACAACATTGCCATTACATTTGAGATGCTACACACTCTTTCTCTGAAAAAAAAGGGCAAGGACATGCTTATGGCCATTAAACTGGACATGGCCAAGGCTTTTGATCGTGTGGAATGGCCTTTCTTGGTGAAAGTGATGCAACGTATGGGGTTTGATGAAAGATGGGTTGAGCGCATTATGATGTGTATAACTTCTGTCTCCTATTCAGTTCTTCTGAACGATGAACAAGTTGGCTTCATTCGCCCCACAAGAGGTTTGAGACAAGGGGACCCTTTATCCCAATATCTCTTCCTTCTATGTGGCCAAGGATTAAGTATGTTACTCAAGGAAGCAGAGATGGGTGGTAGATTGGAAGGCTTTGCTGCTAGTGGAGGAGGACCTATTATTTCCCATCTTTTATTTGCAGACGACTGCATTATTTTTGCAAAGGCCACAGTTGAAGGGGCTCAAGCCATTGCTGCAGTGCTTCGTCGCTTTGAAGCGATCTCAGGACAGAAAGTAAATCATCACAAATCCTCCATCCAATTTAGCCCATCATGTAATGCTAATCTTCGGGAGCAGATTAAAGCTGAACTGGATATCACAACAGAATCCAATCACATGAAGTACTTGGGGCTTCCTCCTCAAATTGGAAGGGCAAAATCGACGGTGTTCAAAGACATCAAGGCAAGGGTTTGGAATAGAATCCAAGGATGGAAGGGAAGCTTACTCTCCCGTGCAGGCAAAGAAATACTTGTGAAGGCAGTGGCACAGGCTATCCCATCGTATGCTATGTCTGTTTTCAAACTGCCAATAAAATTCTGTGAAGAGCTCAATTCCATGATGGCACGTTTCTGGTGGGGTCAGAACATAGATTCAAGCAAGATTCACTGGGTAAAATGGGAGGAGCTTTGCAGGCCCAAATCTGATGGAGGATTGGGCTTTAGAGATCTCAGAATTTTTAATCAAGCTCTTCTAGCGAAATTTGGTTGGAGAATCTTAACAGAGCCAGACAGCCTTTGTGCTAGAGTTCTAAAGGCCAAGTATTTTGCCCATTGTAGTTTTCTACAAGCCAATGTTGGATACAGACCTTCTTATTTGTGGCGCAGTCTTCTCTATGGGAGAAATACTTTGCAAAAAGGCCTGCTGAGGAGAATTGGGAATGGAGAGTGCACTGGGATTGGAGACCCTTGGTTACCACGCCCATGGAATTTTAAGCCTATTACCATTCCAGATCGACTTCCTGCAAATGCTAATGTAGGAGCTTTAATACTTCAAAACCCACAACGCTGGAACAAGCAGCTCATAGAGGATTTATTCCAGCCCCCTGATGCTGAACTCATTTGTAAAATCCCATTGTGCTCCAACAACCGACGCCAAGACTCTTGGCAATGGCATTTTACCAGCTCAGGGCACTTTAGTGTCAAAAGCGCCTACCATGCTGCATGTTCCTTCAAGAGATTTGCATCACAACACATGCCATCCACCTCTTCCACATCCCAACCTACAAAGTTTTTTTGGCAAAAAATATGGCATTGTTCTGCTCCACTGAAGGTTAAGCAGTTTGCCTGGAGATTGGCCAAAGATGCTCTCCCAACTATGGTCAACCTACACAAGAAGAGGGTGGTAAATCAACCTTTGTGCTTCCTATGCCAAGGAGTTGAAACCTCACTGCATGCTATTTTGACTTGCCCACACTCAACTGCCACTTGGACAGCCTCTCCCTTTAAATTTGATCTGGTTGGTCAACAGCCTAATGTCATGGATTGGTTATGGAAGATGCACTGCGAATTGGGAGATCAATCTTTTGCTCTCTTGTTGGTATTTTGTTGGTGTATCTGGAATAACAGGAACCTGCAAAGAATAGACAAACCATGTAGAGACCCGGAGAATACTGCTGCTTATGCAGCAGAGTATTGGAGGGAGTTTGTTGATGCATGGGAGAGGAAGCTAAGTCACTCTACTGTAAACATGGTGCAAACTACTCAACTTGTTGGGCGCGCCATACCTGCTGGTTATGTTAGAATCAATTCTGATGGTGCAATTTTCCCACACACTGACCAAGGAGGCTCTGGTGTTTTACTTCGCTCAGCTTCTGGTAACTTTATTGCTGCAGGAACCAAAGTTTTCCAAGGCTTGACTGATCCTCTGTTGATGGAGATTATAGCCATGAAGGAAGGATTATCTCTGGCACAAAAGTTGAATATTAGGCATGTCATGGTGGAGACAGATTGCCAAGTGCTTTGCAATTGTCTACGAGAGGCAAGACTTGATCTGTCATACAAGTCTCTCTTGTTAGAAGATGTAATAGATATTAGCAAAGGTTTTGCCTCTTTCAGGTGCTCTTTTGTACCTCGCTCGCTAAACACAATTGCGCATAGCCTTGCTAGGCGTGCTGTAGACTTTGGCGACGAGCAATACTGGTTAGATTATGCACCTCCTTTCATTCTGCGTGCTATTCAAGCAGATGCAATTGCTGATATCTAATTAATGAAATATCGACCAATTATCAAAAAAAAAAAAAGTGTTACATTGAGAGCCACTGGATCCGTTGCAGCCTTACAGGTCCCCAAGCTACACATAAGAAATCACATGCAAGAGAAGCATATCATAAAAGGGTATTGCAATTTTATCAAAAAAAAAAAAAGGCCTATTCAACCATAGCATAGGATTACCCCCCTATTGATGATAATCGAGAGGTGGTAATCAATATACTGCACGGGTGCTTCGTGTACTCTCTTGCTTTTGATGATTTTTATGGTATACTATATCTAATCTTAATGTTTTTTTCCTTGAATTACAGAGGAGGGTATTGCCTGAGGCCCTGAACTGTCATAGGAGCTCGTAGCGCCATTGGTCTTTTTTATTAGTCAATTGTGATCTATATAGCTCGGGAAACGGATTTCTTCCTTTCTGGTTTTTTTTAATTTGTTCCTGCAAGGAAAAAAAAAGCATCTTTAAAAGGGGTGCATTACAATTATCAAAAAAAAAAAAGGGGTGCATTACATACGCTATTGCGCTTTTAGCAGAAAAAGAGCCAAGGCTTTTGACCATCTTCTCCCAGAATTACACAACTGTGGCCGGTGAATATCTAAATTGCCACTGCACAGTAACATAAGAGAACTACACATCTCTCTGTAGTGATAATCTGTTTCTTGAATCAAATTCTAATCAGTAGCAACACTTGGCAACTTTGACTGATCATAGGATGCCTAAAGGATACTAACATACATGCATATGTTGACATTCCTTTCTGGAAGTCACTTTTGAAAGAACAAAGCATAGTGGTTGTGTCAGCTTAAATTTGCATGCCTCTTCCTGCGCACAAAGATTAACAATCTTTATTACTAGTAATTCAGCGAATATACGGTTTGAACACAGATTTGGTTAGCTACGTCACTGATCTAAGCCAAAAATTTTTAAATTGTATCTGGAAAACTGTACTTTATTGGTAACTTTGATGACAACGTCATAACACCAGCAATGAGCTTTTTTTTTTTTTAACCGTGGCAGCTGTGGCTAGCTACCCTGGATAATTGAAGAGACATTATGGTTCTTGTTGTCTCTTTTGTTTATGGGAACTTGGGAAGGGTATTGCTTTGGATTTGCAGAATAGCAAATTATACTAAACCCACCACTTTTGGGGCATTGGGTGGTCTAAAAGTTGGAATTAGCCTGCAAGTTTGGAAACTTGTGGATTCTGCCTGCGAGTGTAATATTCTCTATTAGTACATGGAATTACACAAGTGAAATTATTAGCCAAGCCAAATTAGCTGACGACCACTATACTAGCTGGCAGCTTTTTCTATGCTTTCCACTTTTCTTCTCAGCCTTCAAACCTTGGAGAACAGTGACAATTCTGTGAAATATTATATTCAACTTAAAAATTAGTGGCAATTTTGTCAATGTCAGACACAAAAGCCCATAGTTAAGCAGTTTAGTTTAGTATATCTAACTTCGCCAGTCCATTAGCAAAAAAGTAAAACATAAAAAAAGTATTAGTTTGTAACTTTGTTTGATCAACCTCATCAGTAAATCATGTGCCACAAAAGGCATGTATTGTAGACTCTAGCTCTATATATAAAGCCCAGGATATCAAAAAGCACAAGAACAAACCCCCATAAACGCATGCTCCACCTCCACCAAAAATTAACGATATGGCAACCTTAACAACAAACAGAGATGAATCCGACTATGACAGTAGCTCCTCCTCCATAACCATACCGGACTCCAGCCGGAGCTGGATGAGCAACCTCAGCTTCGGCAGCCGACGCAGCTCCATCTCCATCGCTTCTTCTTCGGCTGAAAGCTCACTCTACACAACCCACAAGCCTCACAAGGCAAACCAAGCAGCATGGGAGGCCATAAGGCGCCTGCAGGCCTCATCAAGTGGCCGGGTTGGGCTCGACCATTTTCGTCTCCTTCGCCGACTAGGCAGCGGAGATATTGGGAATGTGTACCTTTGCCAGATAAGGAACCCCATGGTGGGTTTGCCTCAGTGCTTTTATGCCATGAAAGTGGTGGACAAAGAGGCACTGGCGATAAGGAACAAGCTGCAGAGAGCTGAAATGGAGAAAGAGATTCTGGGTATGCTTGATCACCCTTTCTTGCCAACTTTGTACGCAGAGTTTGAGGCTTCCCATTACTCTTGCTTGGTTATGGAGTATTGTCCTGGTGGAGACTTGTATGCAGCAAGGCAAAAACAGCCAGGGAAGCGGTTTAGCATATCTTCTGCTAAGTAAGTAGATTTTGGTTATTAAAAAGTTTAATCGTTAGGGTTTATTATACTGTTCCTTATAAGTTCTTTTGTTCTAGAAACACGTCTTCTGGCTTTCAATATCCATAAAAAGACTTTAGAATCACGTAATGATGATTTTATTCTTCTGTTCTGAAATGAAATGCAGATATGACTAGCTTAGTGACCTTTTTGTTGCGGTTTCTAATGTTGCTTATTTGTAATTTTTTACGTTAATTAAACCAGTTTATGTAGATGGAGTAAAAGGGTTAGTAACCAATTATTATATGACCACATGCAGGTTTTATGCGGCTGAGACCCTCTTAGCCTTGGAGTATCTCCACATGATGGGGATAGTTTACAGAGACCTCAAGCCAGAAAATGTTCTTGTTAGAGAAGATGGTCATATTATGCTATCAGATTTCGACCTTTGCCTGAAATGTGATGTTGTTCCAAAGCTTTTGAGGTCAAGAAGGCACAAGTTTGAAGCCATCAACAAGAGCAGAGAGAGTTTTACGCCATTTTGTGCTACTCCCTTACACCCTGTGCTATCTTGTTTCTCTTCCAACAAGGGAAAGAAAGGTAGAGTCACAACCATCACCGAACATGTAGATGCAGATCATCACCATCATCATCATCATGGTCAAGAACTTGAAGCAGAATTGGTGGCTGAACCCATCAACGCTAAATCCAAGTCATTTGTTGGCACCCACGAGTACTTAGCACCGGAAGTGATCTCGGGTCAAGGACATGGAAGTGAAGTTGATTGGTGGACTCTAGGGGTGTTTTTGTATGAGATGTTATATGGGAGGACGCCATTCAAAGGTGAAAACAACGAGAAGACCTTGGTTAATATTCTTAAGCAGCCCTTAACCTTTCCAAGAGTTGGTGTTAGAAGCAGCAAAGAGTTTGAAGAGATGGTGAAAGTTCAAGATCTGATAAGCAAGCTTCTGGTGAAAAATCCCAAGAAGAGAATTGGGAGCTTGAAGGGTTCTGTTGAGATCAAGAGGCATGAGTTCTTCAAAGGTGTTAATTGGGCCTTGATTAGGTCAGTTAGGCCACCTGAGGTCCCCAGGGATCTTTGCAAGATTAGGAGTAGCAGAGCTCACATAACAATGTTGAGCAAGAAGGAGAGAGAGGCACCATATCAGATTCCTCATCATCATTTTGATTACTTCTAATTAACTGCAAAGTGTAAATAACAAATAGGTAAGAAACAGAAAGCATATTATCATGTATGACACCAAGGCAAGAGTTGTTTTCCTCTGTTTTTTTCCTACGAATGAGAGATACATTATTAGATTATGACTAATTAATGTATGACCATTGACCACTACTAATGTTTTTTTTTTTTTGGTTTTTTAGTTTGATATAAAGTATTTTTTTAAGCATAAGATCTTCTGTGTTGTTTAAATGTGTTGTTCCCCGCACTCTCGGCTTTCTACTTGTGTTAGTATTTATTAATGTTCAGACTTACGTGTAAAAAGAAGGATCCCATAATTGTATGAATGTGATTCTCATGAGAAGTCTATCAACTCATGTGGTGGCAATAATGGCACTTAATGATGATGGTAAATCTAGATAAAAACAAAGAAAGAAAGAAAAGAGTGAAACCCACTGTGGCCTTTTTCATCAGTTACCCACTTTTTCACTTATGGGCACTCCCATAGCAGCGCATTCACATGTCCTTTCACCGATCTAAAAGAAACAAAATCTCCATTAAGTCTGTCAGTTCTGCTGCTTTGCTTTTCTATACATGGGTATATACCATTATATCTTTCTCTTTTTCCATAAACCAAAAGGAAGAAGAAGAAGAAGAAAGACAATGACCCCTAGGCCTATACATTGTCGTTTGTCACAAAATACTCTCTGTCTGTTCGTGTTTGTATGTGGAATCAATGCCATCCATATCTATTAGTACTGGAAACTTGAGGAAGGACAAATGTCCTTGAGTTTTCTTTCTAAAAAATGAACGATTACACTTGAGTGTACCAGTTAGCGAAGTTTAAGCTCATCTAAGAGTAATCAAATAAGTTAGCTGCAGAAGCAAATAAAGATTGCAATTAGTACATTCTAATCCGCAAATCATGGATATCAAAGGTTCGAGTAAAGGAAAGAGGACATCATGGTCACATACCTCCAAAAACTTTCAATAATTACAGCTTTTGGAGGGTGAATGTCATAATTTGAGCAGCCAAAATTAAGATTAGCATATCCTCGATCTCTTTTTTCCATCCTCATTGCCAATACATATAGCTGATGCCTAAATTTAAGGAAGGAAAAGGAGAGCTTATTCCTTAAACAAGAAGCTTCCGCATGTTACATTGTCTTAATAAATTGGCATCACCAAGAAGATCAACCTAGGATATGCAAAAACATTGATTTTCTTTTCCGGGGCCTAAACTTACAGATGCTCTTGAATGATGTATATGTATATGTTCATACAAATTGATCATGGTTTTGAAAAGGGTAGTTAATTAAACAAGGCACTTATTAATTGGGTTATCAAAAGGGTTTGGTTTGGTCATTAATTTTGTGGATGCCATGGATAGCAACTTTTTGAGCAGAGGACCGCCAGTGGTCAGCTTGCAGAATATAGAGTAGCACGCGCAAGGTTCTTTCCTTGCCCACTTTGGTGTATAGGCATGCATGAAGAAAGCGACATATTATGTAGCATTCCGGGTCCTCACAGATTCATCCGCGGATGTTTCACCCAAAAGGTAACAAAAGATGGAAATTCATCAAAAGAAGCCTACTCATGGCATCCCCTTTCCTTTTGTTCTCTTCTTTTTGGCACAACAAGGAGTACTCATCACAAGTTTTTCCCAATATCCTCCCCAAAGCGAAATAGGTAGATGACAAAAAAAAATCCATGCTAAAAATATAACCTGGAGATTAATTTCTCTCGTTGTTGTTGAATTTATCTTGAGGTTAAAATTGTCTAACTATCATACTACAATATTGATTCAAATATAAACAATTCTCATTTTCGTATCTTTATTTTTTTACCAAAAACCTTTTATAGCTATAATTTTTATAGATTATTTATTTGTATTTAAATTCATTGTATAGAAGAGATTCGATCTACTTTTTGACTTAAAACATAATTTCTCTTCATTTTCATAAAACATTATTTAATTTTGTTCCGGATCCTCTCATAGTATTTCTTTTCTTGATAGATGGACCTCACACATCCATGGGCCGATGTTTCACCCAAAAGGTAAGAAATTGAAATTGATAAAAAGAAAGGCTACTCATGGCATTCCCTTTTCTTTTGTTGTCTTCTCTTTGGCACAACAAGGAGTACGCCACTAATGTCTAATATATATAACCTGGTGATACTCTTTTGGTCGAATTCATTTCTGTAAAGTTGTCTCTTTATTGGTTGGGGACTTGCAGTTTTTCTAATTTTATTTAACGAGTTCGACCTTTAAACCGTTAAAATTGTTACTTGTTAGACATCACAGATTTGTCCGTAATTGAGGGCCAGAGAAAGAAACACAAATACTCATGAATCATGAGTCATAAAAAAGAAAGTTTTTGTGTCCCTTCCGGTATTAAAACCCACTTAGCAAACGAATTGGTAAGAATTAAGCAGTGCCTAGACCCAGTCCTCATTGCAAGTGTTAGTTAAAACAGTTATCGAGGCAGTGATAGCCGATGTGGTTTCAAACTGTGACTTGCTGAGTCTAAATCTCAAGTTTGATTTACTCTTCAATTTTTTTAGTACCATGGTCAAAGGTTAGCTGCATTTTCCATCTTAATTGATTAATCTTTACATTCTACTCATTTTTCACTCGTATGATATTAGAAAAACACCCACAAGCAAACACATTCTATTCTGCATTGTTCCTTCCCTTTAATTTTCATTCATCTTCAACCTATCCCAGGCCGGCAGGCCCCCGTCACTCTTTTTTCGTTGGACTATATAACCAAAACTTTTGTTCGCCAACTTGAACACTAAAAGAGGCCCAAGTTTTTCAGTAGGACAAAGTTCATGGCATTGGCATTGTTTGGGTTAGGCCTCCAAAGCCGAAAATACGTGCTAATTGTGCCTTCACGTTCTCTGGCCTGAAAAGACAAGTTTTTGACAATCACATGAGTTAGCTTAAAAAACTAATACTATATCTATATTATATATAAAAGCACGATCTCATCTAATTAAAAGGCATCAAAATTGATAGACAAAAATACCTTTATTTTATTTTTTTTCTATCTTTTAATTAATAGCTTAATTGTCAAAACAAAAATACAAACCTCTTCATTAAAAATAATTTAGAAATAAAATCCTCAATTCCAACCAATCTCATCTAATTAAAGGGCACTAAAATTAAAAGACAAAAATACTCTTATTTTATTTTTAATTTATTAATTGTCAATATAAAAATACAAACCTCTTCACTAAAAATAATTCAATTTAATTATTGTTCTACATAATTTATTTATTATTTTTTTGAAAATATTAGTTACTATTAAAGAATATTATCCTTCCTTCGTGCATTGCAGGTACACAGAAACTAGTAACTAGTAAATGATCGAAATCGGAAAACGTGAATGGCACCACTATAGTCCATAGCAATGTTGTTAAAACCGGACCGGCCCGGCCGGTTCAACCGGGTTAACCGGGAACCGGAGGCTAGGCCGGTCCAAATGGCCATCCGGGTCTTGTGCCTTAAAGACCCGCCCGGGTCGCTCCGGGTTGTTTTGTTGTAAATCAAAACAAAACAAATAATAGTGAATAGAGAGGTCATGACAATGGATCGAACCTGGGTGCGCTTGGTGAAACAAGGGGTGGCTACCACTAAACTACTATTCACATTTTGATACAAAGTTACCATATATTTATACATATTTAAAATTTTAGGAGGGTTTAAAATTTGTTCTCATTTGGATTATTGATTTGGATTGAATATCTTATTATGAATATTTTTTAACTAATCCTGAAAAATTAGGGACTATTTTTGACCTCCTATTGACCCCCTATTGACCCCCGGTTGAATCCCGGTTCTCGTGACCCCTAAGCTAGGCCGGGTCGATGGCCGGGCCGAGTTTAACAACCTTGGTCCATAGTACCATACGTTATTTTCTTTTTATTAAAAAAACACATCAGAACCATTTGTGTAAGCTTTGTCTTACTAAAACCAACCTCTCTCTGTAATTGGAATCTCATAGCGATACTCAGCAATGAAAATACCTTTTTACGTGCAAATTGTTATAAATTAATGAATATCATTGGTATAAATGAATGGATAACAATGGGTCTGCCACATTTTTGTTCGTTTGCCCTTGGTTTATTTTGTGGGCAGCACTATAAAGTAGTATAAAAGGGCATGATGCCCAGTATGTGTAATGGTTCCTTTTGAAAACTTGACAGTAGGAGTCATGTTGTTGTTGTATATTCCAAACTAAACTATTAATGCATTAAGTCACATTCCCTCCCCTGGCTCTACTGCCCACGTATATAACCTTTTGTGGCTATTTTATTTTCTTAGTTTTCGGTATGTTATAGCTATTCTAGGATTCATCTATCATTTTTTTATAACACAAATTTTGTTATTTTGAAAGAAGAAAAACTGAAACTGACCAAACTACTGCACTGGAAGTCCAACCATAAAAGCTATCAATTCTTCACCTACCGACCACCCACTTCAGAGAAAAACCATGGACTCATGAAAAAGAAGGCCAGTAGTAAGTCATTAACAGGTTTTCTGGCAGTTACTTTGAAATTAAAGAACAAAAGCGAAGTCCTGGCAGTGAGCACTGACAGCAAGGGAAACCATGAATCATAGCCCTTATTTGGAACACGTGTACCAATCTCAAGGAGCATAGGATTGCAGGCCAAAATACAACTAAAAATCCATAATCCATCCATAGTTTTTTGTTGGATCCTTTGAACCAGGTTCCTCAAATATATACTAGGACTAGGAGTAATCTAGGAAGAAAGAATAGACCTCGAATGATTCATTCCGATAAAAATGTACTTTAAAAAGCTGGAGCCAATTAAATTAATAGATCCATTCATGTGTCAGGGAGTCAGTGAAGACACCAACCGATGCCTGTAAGAGTGGATAATATGAGCAGATCTATAAGCCCCCAGATTTTAAATTGCAAACCAGTTTTGCAAGTTTTGGTACTGTATAGTTTTGTCATAAAGAAAGCCAGCATTTTAAAGCCATATATATCATCCACCATAAAAAAACTAATAACACCACTCATTATAGGCTAAGATTTTATCTGTATATTTTTTTTTCTATACAAATTTATCATATAATTAACCAATATATACTGAAAGCGTATAAAACACAAGTCATTTGAACTTCTGTAGCGAATCAGAATCATACAACTCTGAGTCTCAAGTTGAGTCCCAATATAATCAAGGGGTTGTTATAAATAAATTATGGTGAATGTCATTGTTACCATCCAGTAAAATTTATTTTTACCATACCTGAATTTATCCCCAGTAAATACTTTACCTATACACAAAATTTCTACTTGGAATTATCTCTTTGGCTAATTACTCTCCATAATTCTATTTGTTCTAATCCTAATATCATCTTCCTTTACCTAACATCCCTTTGATTTTATCCTTTTAAATTAATCATACTTATTTGTTTTTATGCTCCCATTTCCAACTATAAATACTCCTTCATTCCTTCACTTTCATACACTTACAACCTACCATAAACTTCACTCTCTTCTCATTCCATACACTTCTCTTCCAATCTCCCTCCATCTAAATTTATTATTCTCTTCTACATATTATTATCAAAAGTGTATTATTATTACCAAAGTTGTATTATTACCTTGATCAAGTTTGATCAAGTTTGTATTATTCCATCAAATAGTGAAAATCTCTCCTAATTTTATAACACGTTATCAGCACGAGTCTCTACTCTATTAAGGTATTTATTTCTAAAATTTTTCTTATTACTACTTTCATCTTTTCTATATATGTTATATATTCTTAATTATTATGCTATTATTATTGCTGAAAGATTTATCGAGTAAGCATATATATATATTATATATTCTTTATTATTATGCCATCATTATTGCCGAAAGATTTATCGAGTAGGTGTATATTATATCTGTTATTATGTTTGTATTTAATTTATGTTTATGTTTTTATTTAAATTACAAATGGGCTCATAAAAGGCCCATTGCCTTTAATTTTTGGTTATTTATTGGGCTATAAAAAGGCCCAATATATTTAATTTCTTGTTTTTATTTACGTTTTGATTGGGCTCGTACAAGGCCCATTGCATTTAATTTTCGCTTTAATTTCATTTACATTATTCTTGGGCTCATATAAGGCCCATCATATTTAATTTTTGGTTATTTATTTTTGACTGGGCTAATTTATAAAAGGCCCATATTTATTTATTTTTAATTAAGTCTTTTATTTATTTAAATTTTAGAATTATGTTAATTGAAGGCCCTTAAAATTTCCGGAAGAAATTTGTTATGGGCATTGAATGCATTTTAAATGCAAATTGTCTGGCAGACGCAATAAAAAGCGAATATATAGCAAAGACTGGATGTCTTACTGCCAAAAGATCCCGCAGATCTTTGAGGAAAATTGAAGAAAGATGTTGTATGACCACCAGAAGGTGGATTGCTTTACTATGATCTAGAAGATCATATATTTACGCTCTGGAAGAGCTAATACTCTTGAAGAGTACAGAAACCCCCATTTACAGTAGTAAAAGAGATTATTATGGATCCCGTTGAATTGACTCTACTCTATTCCCTGAAGCGAATAAGACAGTATAATTAATTGTGCTTATGGCCCTGGATGAGGTTTTAATGGCAAAGGGAAAATATGTTTATTATTATTGCATAATGGATCCATAACTAGAGAACATTCAAAGAGGAATTGTCCTCAAACATAAGTTTATACAGATATTTATCTGTTGGGTACAACATTGACTCTAAAACTCTGAGCCTCGTTGTTGATGTTGACCCTAACACTGTCATTCCAGGAGAACCACATACCACCCATGTTGTTTTCTCCAGGTATCTCAAACCGATTCCTTGCAGAAAAACGGAGTGGGATTACACTATGATTTTCTCCTGCTTGCCACAAAGTCTCAGTAATCAGTACCATGTTGGGCTTGTACTGATTCTTCAGATCCCTTAAGGTACGCACAAAATCTTGGGACCTTCTTGCTACACTCTTGCAATTCCATAGTAGAAGTCGTACCTTAGGCCATGTAGGTGGTAACCCAGTCACCCTTGGGACGCTCCGAGCCATCATGGAAACCTGATAATAACTGCTTTGATTTAAAATTTGACATGAAGGCTCTAGCTGAAAATCTTGCAGTCTATTAGATATGAAAAACATAATAGAGTTAGCCGAGCCATAAAAGGAAGCCCTTAGATTGCTTTGGTCCTCTAGCAAGAATGTTTCTTCCATAGGAGTTACAAAGAACCTAGATGAATAAAGTTCATCAACAAACACTAAACGAGGAATTCTCGCCAGATCATTCTGTAATTCCTCTTGCTGCTCATTCACCATGTTATAAGCTAACCTATTCCTTCTTCCTAGAGAGGCGCCCTCAACAAAGAAAACAGTAGCTGGGGAAGGCATTTTTCTTGTCTTGTTGAGTTTTTTGAGTTTTCTACATCTTCCTGTCTCAGCCGCCTCCCCTTCTTATAGTCTGAGATTAGACAACTAGGTGTCAGTTTTTCAAATGTGGACTCTTTTTCTGTCTCCAAAAAGATCCAGAAGATTTTTTGGTAATTAAAAACTTTGCATTATTTGTCAGTAAGCTCCAAAGTTGTTTTTTTTTTTAAAAAGTTTGCTCAATAATTCTGATCTTTTCCGACATGAGTGGCAGATATAAGCCTAAAATTGGCACATGTATTGTAGCCTGAAGCTAGCAATCTAAGTTATTAAACTTACCATATCCAACCAAAAGCTGGAATGCACTAGCTTAAAGCTAGCAATTTTTAAGTGTTTAAATACACAGTTTGCACAGCCCGAAGCTGAGACCAACTAGAAGTTGGCTGATAAACATGTAATTTATAGCTAGTATACCCCAGCAAGAAGCTGGTAAATAATCTTTCTAAGTCATCATATCCAGCCTGAAGCTGACATATATATATATAGCAGCCTGAAGCTGGCACCAACTTGAAGTTGGTACATGGACATATTGTTTGGTTTGACCGGTTGGGCCATCCCGGGTCAATAATGATGCACAAAATTTATTTGGTCATTCATTGAAAAACCAGAAATTTTTACAATCAATGAATTTCCATGTATTTATTTGCTGAGAAATTAATAATACGGCCTTCCTAAGATGAGACTGGCCTAGACCAGCAAGTTTGAGATTAGTTCTGGGATATGAACGCGGACTGATAAATCCGCTGTGTTGACCATCTAGGTAATTTTTACGATGCATCGACTAGATGGTCCATTGTGTGACGCAAGTTGGCATTGTGCGCACTTGTTTTAATGATTAAGCCACTTGCGGGAATATATCCCTAATTATGTTATTAGACTATATGTCTAAATAATGCTGGTATATTTCTTCAATGGATAATGTATATCATTGAAAATAAACCCAAACAGATCTGGGGGAACATTGACAATTGATTGCAGGACCATTGATGAAATATGACTATTTGAGAAAATGGTATTTTACATGCAGCAACACTTATGTGCATCAAGCCAAAACAAAAGGTCTCCCTATTTAATTGGTTCATGGTCACTAGTAACACCCATCTTCGGACCATTGGTTATACAGTATATAATGCTCCACCACATCATAGTAAAATTGGCCCTTAAAGAAGGTTGGGAATAGATGTTGGGTATAAAAATCTCCATCAATTACAAAGTTATTGAAACCATTGATTAATGATTGTAGATTTGTTTATTGTTAATTTGGTGAAAGAGTTTACCCAACATCAGGGGGAGAAAATAAGCAGCTGGATCAAGATATTATTGAAATACATTATCAATATATAGTTGTTGATCCTCAAATGAATTTGTGTGAACATGAAGTTCAGAAGATGATTCACTTGCAACATATTAGTAAGTCAATTGCCAGACATATTCATTGATTTGAAAATGTGACCATACCAGCTGCATATGCTCCTGTTCAAATTAATGTTCCAGAAGAACAAGTATAGTATGCAAATGAATCTAAAGTACGCATAAAGCGTAGAATATACTCGGTTCCAAAAGAAAAGAAATTCTCGATAGAGAAAAAGGAGCAAAGAGATAAGATGGCCGCACTAAGAAAGTAAGGCCTCCAGTAGAGGTTTGTATTAAAATTTCTCAAGAAGAGGAAAATCTTCCAAAAGAGGTTTTCTGACACAGATTGATAAAGTTCCAGAAGTAACACAGGTATCTGAAATAAATGAAAACGATGAGATCTCAATTACAGTGTCAGGAATGTGATGGAACCGACGTGAAATAACCGTCGACGGAATATTTGTTTTATTTATAATATAGCGCTAAATAAAAATGAGGATCATGAACCTACATTGATGAGTGTAGGCGCAAAAACGATTGGCCAAAAATAAAAAAAATGTAATTAAGGCTGTGTTGGACTTGCTTGTGAAGCGAGAAATTTTCGGACTTGTAGTCCATACACCAGATGGTGTAAAATTGATCAGTCGTAAAAAGGGTATTTGTGCGAAAAGATAATGAGATATAAAAGCACGGTTTTTATAGCACAAGGTTTTACCCAAATGACCTGATATTAATTATGAGGAGATACACTCCCTTATGGTGGATGCAATTATTTTTATAAGTCTGGCATTATATGAAAATAATTAGAAATGCATCAAATGAATGCTTTTACAGCCTACTATGGATCCATAAGTCGTGAAATATACATGAAGATCCCTGAAGGATCCAAGTTGTCTGAAGCAACTAATTCCCGAGAAATTACAAAATTTGGAGTTAATCTTTACATGATCATTATGAGTATGGATAAATTTATGTTGATATGTTTAGTGATTGGAACTCCAGAAGAAGCTTCCAAATACCGTGATATTAGACAGATCCTGGAGTATCCTGTCTAAGTACAATATGTATTGCTTGTAACATAAAGCCTGAAGCTTCTGCTATAAATACATATTCTATTATCTTGGTATATGGAATTATTTTAACCTTGTGAGGCCAAGGTGCATCTAGTTGGTTTTGCAGATGTAGGTCTTTTATTTGATCCACATAAAGCACAGGCAGATACATCAAGTATCATTGTGACCAGAAAACAAAGTATCGTTGTTGCCTCTTCAAATAATGGAGAAATTGTGTTCATATATGAAGTTAGCCGAGAATGTGCTTGGCTAAGATCGATGATGCAGTATAGTCAAGATTCATATGGATTAGTTAGAGAGGAAAATGTTCCAACGACGATTTATGAAGATAATGCTAGCTGTATTGCCCAATTGAAGGGAGGATACATCAAGAATCATTCAAGTGACATCTGGCAGATTTATTTACAAAATCAGTTCCTACTACAACTTTTGAAGAATTGATGAAGAGGATTGGTTTATCGAGGATTCGAGATATCAAGGGATGCCAAAATCAGGGGGAGTAGAATACGCACTGCACTCTTTTCTCCTTCACCAAGTTTTTGTCCCACTGGGTTTTTCTTGGTAAGGTTTTTAACGACAGTACTTTCTAAGCGTATTCTATCAAAGGTACAATGACATTCAAGGGGGAGTGTTATAAATAAATTATGGTGAATGTCATTGTTACCATCCAGTAAAACTCATTTTTACCATACCTGAATTTACCCCCAGTAAATACTTTACCCATACACAAAACTTCTACTTGGAATTATCTCTTTGGCTAATTACCCTCCATAATTCCATTTGTTCTAATCCTAATATCATCTTCCTTTACCTAACATCCCTTTGATTTTATCCTTTTAAATTAATCATACTTATTTATTTTTATCCTCCCATTTCTAACTATAAATACTCCTTCATTCCTTCACTTTCATACACTTACAACCTACTATAAACTTCACTCTCTTCTCATTCCATACACTTCTCTTCCAATCTCCCTCCATCTAAATTTATTATTCTCTTCTACATATTATTATCAAAAGTGTATTATTATTACCAAAGTTATATTATTATCTTGATCAAGTTTAATCAAGTTTGTATTATTCCATCAAATAGTAAAAATCTCCCCTAATTTTATAACAGGGGGTTTAAATATATGGAGGCACAAAATATGTGTTTCACTAAAGTGCAATATACGAAACAACAAAAACCGAATACACGAGGATTAAGTGTTTTTTTTTTTTCTTTTGAGATGACACCGTAGGTTTCAACTTTCAAACCATATTATTCACAAGTCACATAAATAATCAATGCAAGGGTGACAAGCAAAATACTATATTAAACTATGTGCCATGGTTTCTTTTTTTTTAAGCATGAATTGCAATCTATCCATTCAATATTCTTCCTCGTCCACCTACCAACGTAGTACTACCAACTAGTGTAACTGTGGTCTAGTGTGGGATAGCCACTTTATGGGACAATGTGCAAAATCAACCGTCGATAACGGAAAACAAGGGACTCCCATGTTAGAATCCATGAAAACCATCAAACGTACTCTTAAACACCTGGGGCTGCCTCACTCCTCATGATGCCTATAAATATCAAACATTCTTGATACATAACCTTCATCCAAATCTTGGAAACCCATAAATTATATAGTCTCCAATTCGGTGATTTCTATCACTAGCTAGCTAGTATATCTTTCAGTAATATAAGTCTCTTTCAATGGCTAAGAATGCAGTTCAATCCCCTCTTGAGAGAAGTACCTTGGCTTCACTAGATCAGAAGCTAGCCATGGCAAAGCGATGCTCTCATGGTCTGAATCCTTTTTCTTCCTTCTCTTTTCCTTCCTCTCTTTTTAGGTTCAGCTTTATCATCATTTCTTTCGATTAGAGCATGGTATTTTTTTTTTTTTTTTATTCTAATCGTGTGTGTTTTATTGAATGTAAGTAACTGTACAAGTATTTTGTATACAAGGTATCAACTTAATTGTTAATCAACTTAATTACAAGTCCAATCCACTTTGGAGTTAGGGTTATTGTTTCACGTGAGCATGGTAACTATTTGCATTATAAGGTTAATCAACTTAATTGCTTATCTAGTATTTTGAATTTAGCTAGAATCCAATGTTGCAGTATTCGTTTTGGAAAGGATTGAGAGTTCCAGAAAGTAACATGGTATGCATAGTAAGAAGATCCTTACAAGTTATAAACTCCTTGCATATATAGTTTGAAACTTGAGTTTAATTACTTGAATGGATAAAGGAGAAAACCTTTTTATTCATGGTGGACCATGACAAGCTAGGGACATATCGATCTGATTAACGTGGGTCTGGACAACAAGGAATAATGATGCCGAAAAAAGTGGATAACTCGTAGAACTAGTTTTGATACGGGACCATCTCAAAATTAACGATCTCGGGGTAAAAACTCTGGCGCCATATGGTGCTTGTGAACATTATCTTTTCCAATTCAATATTATAGCATATATGTTTGCACATTTTATTACAACTATTTCAGTTGCAGTTCAAGGTAATTAAGTTTGTCCTAACAAATTTTGTGTTTGATGGATCAACAGAAGGCGTTCTTGCAGGAGCTAAGGCAGCAGTTGTTGCTAGCATTGCCACTGCCATACCAACTGTATGTCCCATTGTTCCACATCTTAATTACACATACAACAAGTTAATTTTTAATTTTGACCTCATGCAATCCACACCGGCGAAAATGGGAAAAAATGTTTTAAAAGGCAAAGTTTCTTTTGAATCTGTAGTACTGCATGACACAAAATCCACATAATTAGCATATTTCTTGCTTGTTCTGTCATCTTTGGCCCATATTCTTGTTAACATGCAGATGGCCAGTGTAAGAATGCTGCCTTGGGCAAGAGCTAATCTTAATCACACTGCTCAAGCCCTCATAATCTCTACAGGTTAATATTCTAAAAAACTACCATATACACTCCTTTTCCATGTCTATCATTCACCATTTAATTCCTCGATCTGTTTGCTATTACAGTTGCTGGAGCTGCATATTTCATAGTTGCTGACAAGACTGTTCTAGCCACAGCTCGTAGGAACTCCTTCAAGAATCAAGCTATATAACTTGGAGGCATGTTTTCCAGTCACTATATATTATGTATCCATCTGATTGGAATTCATATTGTAGTTGACCAACTAATCTATGTTAGCAAGTTATGTAAGCCCATCATCTATTTATATATAAATAAAATACTGTTTCGAGTTAATGGAAAGAAACCTGGACAGTAAAATGATCATGAAAACTTATGAAGGATACAGTCTTGGTCCATATTGATCCAAATAATCTCCAAATACAACACAAACAATGAGGAAAGCAAGGACATGCCAAAAGAATTCCATTCCATGCACGCAGAAATTGCTGGAGTGTAACACGTCTTCTCCTTGGTAATTGATATCGCTTTTCTGGTGATATGGAGCTGGATCTTTTATGTTTTGTAATTAATATCACTTCATTTTGAGGGAGGAGACACTGGTATTAGAAGGAGAGGGTGTTCATATATCATATATGTTTATAAAATGAAAAAAAGTTAAAAAGGAGCCAGATTGCACAATTCTAATTGAAAATTAATCAGTTGGCTACTCCAAACCGGCGGTCAACATTAGCCATTAAACAACGATATCATCATTCATATATACATGTCCGGAAGAAACTATTCTGCCATATGTGACATATTTTGGTTCAGTGTTACGAGTGTGACTCAAACTGGAGACACTGCACTCCATAATCTTGCCTATTGGCTTCTACAAGTATGTGCTGACTATGCAATTGTTAACTAGCTCCAAGACGGGAAAGGACGTAAGGCCTTCATGGATGATGTTTGCATAGAGCAATTAGCCAAAATGGGATAGCTCAATTATGGTATTGATAAATCCTTTAATATAACTTTTTTCAATAATGATTAAAAGGATAAATGAGAAGGGAAATATAATTGAACTTTGTTTGAAAAAAATACTATTGTAGTACATAAAAGTTAACCTGTAATCCGTACTCCAATTCATTGCTCAAAATGGTCCCTTCAAATACTATTAAACAGTATTTCAACTTTAATCTCTATTATTATTTTTTATTTTAATATAATTATTATTTCTCTACCAACACAAAATTATATTACGAACAGACACACACATATGCCAATTTATAAGTGTTTTACCCTCTTATTTTCTCCTAATTTTAATACAAAATTAATTTTTTTTGTTTCATCATTATTTACCTTCGAGCTTCGCAAACATGCAATTGAAACATCAAGTCATAAATTCCATTAAAAAGAAGAAATAGAAGGAAACATCAGGTGAATTGAAATAGACTTTGCTGTTAGAAAAATCTCTCAGGGTACTCTTCCAATGCAACAATGCTTTATACCTAAAATATGTATAAAAAGAAAAAAAAAGCTAAAAAATAACCAAACTTAAACACGAGACTGTAGAAGATTAGAAGTGCGGCCACAACTCACAAGCCACCAATCCTTTATTAACCGACAAGCACAGGTCACCCACTTCAGGGAAAACCATGGACTGATGAAAAGAGAAAGCCCATATATCCCCTTATCCAAATTAGCAACACCTGGATCATCATAGCCCTTGTTGTTGGGCATGTGTGCCAATCTCAAGGAGCACTGCCTTTGTTGCAGGCTAAAGTACATATGAAAAGCTATCCATGGTTTTTTGGATCGCTTAAAACCATGTTCCTGAAAATAGGAAAGATTAAAGAGACGTTAAAGAAATGGCTCACATGACTACTTCATAAAGAAAAGCCATTTTTTATGTAATCATGCCTCAGGAAGTCGGTGAAGACATCAGTCAGATGTTTTGCAGTCTATATACATGGAGCATTTTACAAAGCCTGGTAATCTTTTAAATGCCAAAACCACTAAACCAGTGTGCATGTATGTGTTACTACTATCGACCCAAAAAAAAATGTGTGTTACTATTAGGTGTCCCAAGAAAACCAGGAGGGTAATTAGTAAACTATTGAATCTCGAAATAAGATGCAGCGTCATGGATGAATCAGACATTAGAAATTATTTACCTGATGTTGGAAAGAACACTTACATATGTTAAAAACACTGGAAACATGAACTGCATTACGGATTTTTTGTCGTTAACCAGAATAGGAAATAGATGTCTCAAGTTTAGTACGAATTAATTACGAGTTTAATATTCCACAAAACGACGAAAACCAAATAGGAGGATTCTCTGGTTTTTCCCCTGAGAGATGAGACTAAAGTTTCAGTATCTGTATAGTTTTGCAACTTAATTAGTACTAGTACATAATAATCAATGCAAGATTGACGATGGGGAATATAAACTATGTGCCTCGGGGTTTTTATTAATCCCAAATTTTATCCATCCAAGTATTTATCATCCACCCACCAGAGCTACTTGCTCTACTCACTTTGTTGGAAACTGTGCAAAATCAACCGACAGTTACGGAAAACAAGCGACTCCCCCCTGTAAGAATTCAAGTGAAAACCATCAAACGTACTCTCTACCACCTGAGGCTGCCTCACTTCCCCCCTTATGCTTATAAATATCGGACAGTCTAGGCAAACATACTTCATCCAAAATCTTTCAAACACAAAAGCTTTGATCACTATAGTTTCCTTCTTTGGTGACTTCTTTTTACAGCATTTCTTTTCACAAGTATCTTCCTCCTTAATTCTCTTCCAATGGCGGCTAAGAATGTGGCTCAGTCCCGTCTTGACACTGCTACCTTGGCTTCACTTGACCAGAAACTGGCCATGGCAAAGCGATGCTCTCATGGTCTGCATTCCTTAACGCATCTTTATGTTCAAGCATTCTTTCTTTCTCTTTTAGCATGCATGGTTCATGTGTTTGCATTAAAGTAATTGGTATTGATGGTTTAACAGAGGGGGTTCTCGCTGGAGCTAAGGCAGCTGTTGTTGCTACCGTCGCCACTGCCATACCAACTGTAAGCCCTATTCCTCTGAATGCATAGCTTAAACATACAAGAAATTCTTTCACCTAGAAAGAAATCATGATTCTTGCATTTTAAGCCCTTTCTGTTTAACACGCAGTTGGCTAGTGTAAGGATGCTACCTTGGGCAAAAGCCAATCTAAATCCTACTGCTCAAGCTCTCATAATCTCTACAGGTTACTATTTTCAAAATGCTTCAGTACTCTTTTTCGGCCACTGTTGATTCCGTATTCACTGTTAAATTCTTTCCTGTTCGCTATTGCAGTTGCTGGAGCTGCATATTTCATAGTTGCTGACAAGACAGTTCTAGCCACAGCACGTAGGAACTCCTTCAAGAATCAAGCTAACATTCAGGCATAACTTCCAGTTAATAGTGTCGGCCTAAGACTTTGATTGTAATTGATCAGATCAGCTAACCTGTGCTGCAATCATGTAATTCGATCACGGGTCATGTATTCATATATAAATAAAGCGACTGTGTTTTGAGTTTAGGAGAGTGAATTTGCTTACAAAGTTTATCTTATTCAAGTAACAAATATGTTCCATCTACATAAAAGTAATTACAAGATCAAGAACTTTGCGACAGTATCTGTCCAGTTATACAACTGTACCCACATCGACAACAACAGGGCTAACTATGTTCAAAACCTGTTTCCACATTTTATCACCAGTAATCATTGCACGAGCAAGAACCATCTTTGAAGTGGTGGAACCGATTTCTATCTCTAGCAATGATTTCTCTATTGAAGATCTTGGATATTAGTTTGGTGGCAGAATGACAATTTCCACATACACGAAGATTCTTCATTATTCTGATTGTTGTCCCTGGCTTTGTGCTGATCAAACCAAAAGCAATGGCCAACCTCTCACTGTGATGACTCAAGGCCCCTTCTTTCCATTCATCATCCATGTCGTAAAGAACCTCAGATGTGTCCGGTACAAACCCTTCCTTATCCAAAAGCGTATCTATTTCACCCAGCATCTTATATATATCTTCACATTGTGGATGTACCTTGTCACCCACAAGAAATTCATGAACAACGCTATCTACTTCGATAGAGCTACAACCAGGAACTTTCTTCATTCCCTTATCATTTAGCTTAGTTCTTATTGTTGACACATCCTCCCATCTATTAGCTCCTGCATAGATGTTTGATAAGAGCACATAAGCCCCTGGGCTGTCAGGCTCCAGTTCAAAAATATGCTTTGCAATATATTCAGCCAACTCTATACGCCCATGAGTTCTACAAGCTCCAAGCAAAGAACCCCAGATGGTCTTATCTGGTTTCATCTCCATGGTCTTCATCAAGGTCTCCACTTCATCAAACAATCCAGCTCGGCCCAGCAGATCAATCATGCATCCATAATGTTGCAGTTTTGGAGATACCTTGTAATCTTTGATCATTGAACTAAAATACTGACGCCCAAGATCCAGCAAACCAGCATGCTTACAAGCGGATAATATACCAACGAAGGTGATATCATCTGGCGTGAGCCCTTCATTTGTCATTCTTGAGAACAGCTCAAAGGCCCTATCAGCAAGTCCATGCATAGCAAACGCAGTTATCATCGCGTTCCAAGAAGCCAAGGGTTTAGGGTCCATTCGATCAAAAATTTGCAAAGCAACCTCAATATCACCACATTTTGCATACATGTCAATAAGGCTTGTCCAAAGAGCATCATTGTGCTGACTCTTCATGTTCTTGTCTACATAAGCATGAATCCATTTGCCAAGATCAAGAGCACCCAAATGAGCACAGGCTGGAAGAATGTTTAGCAAGGTCACAACATTAGGCTCTATGTCTGATTGCAGCATTTGTCGAAAACACATCAAGGCTTCTTTATAATAACTCAAATGTGTATAACCACCAATCATAACATTCCATGACACAACATTCTTACACTGTATGCCCTCAAACAAACTGTTCGCCTTCTCCAAATCTCCGCACTTTGCATACATATCAACAAGGGCATTCGCAAGCCGAAGATTTGATCCAAGCCCTTGATCCTCTATCCAAGAGTGGACGGAATTTCCCACCTCAACACACCCTGATTGAGCACAAGCTGACAGCACAGTAAGCATTGTACTCACACTGGGTGAAATTCTTGTTCTAGGCATCTCTTCAAAGAACGCCAAAGCCTCCTCGAACTGGCCATTCCGCGCGTACCCCGAAATCATAGCATTCCACGACACCACATCTTTGTCAGGAATTTCATCAAACAGCTCCCGGGCCTCATCCAGAAACCCTCTGGAGGCGTACCCGGCGATCAAAGCCGTATACGAAATGGCATCTCTCATAGAACTTTTATCAAACAGAAACCTCGCATAGCCCAATTCACCACTCTGGGCATACATATTAATCAACGAGCTATGAACAAAAGCATTATCACCCAGCCCAAGCTTCAAAATATGTCCATGGACCTGTTTCCCTTCCTGGGTAGCCTCCATTTTCGCGCAAGACTTCAAAACAAAAGGGTAAGTATAACAATTGGGCTCCACGCCGGACAAAATCATACGAGCATAGTACTCCACTGCAAGGATTGGGGATTCGCTCAATGAGAAACCCCTAATTAGATTATTCCACACGACATGGTTGGGATTTTCAATGGACTCAAATATCAAGAGCGCGTAACGGAGGTCGCCAGACGGCGAGACGGCACAGAACTCGATTAGCTTGCTCAGAGCAAACTGGGTGTGGTGGAGGCCGGTTTTGATGATTTGGGAGTGTATTTGTTTGAGAGTCTGGATGTTTTTGCAGGTGGAGAGGAGAGAAAGAGACGGGTGGTTTCGGAGAAGCTTGTAAGGAGGATCGGAGGAGGGAAGAGCGTCGAGAATTGGTGGAGAAAGTGCAAGGGAAGAAGATGATAGTAGCATGTTTGTGTTTGTGTTGTGGAGGAGAGAGGGATAAGGGCGGGTAACTTTTAAAATTCCGTTAGATTGTTTGTTATTCTAACATTGCCCCCGCCAAAAAAAGTAACAAATTTTTGCATGCCTTTTTATTGAGGGAAATTAATTTTTGGGTTTTAATTAGAAGAAATGCAAATTAGTTTTGGACCTGGTTACTAATTGACACGAATTTGTCGATGGAAGGGTGAAAAATATGGAGTCTGGTTGACCCCAAGGCCCAAGAGCATCTTTTGTTATTATTCTTTTCTTTTTTCCTTTTTCAATTTAAAGTTATCATCTTCGTCACCGTAAATTGGTGGTATATATCCTCGCCATGAATTTGATCACCAAAATGTAAAAACGAGGAAATCATTGATGGATGTAGCTGATTCCTTTTCGTTTTCTTTTTTTTTTTCAGTTTTTATATGATGTCCCTTTAAATATTTTAACTTTTTTGGATAAATGGAGGGACGGGTGGAGAAAGGAGGAAAATTTTAATTTGATATTGTTTGAAAAAAAATTAATGAAAAGAAAGGGAATCTTTTTAACCTCTACCCTCCCGTCCCATTAAAAATGTCTCCCTGACAATTTGGTAGAGGATGAAGGGCATTTTTTTTTAAAAAAAAACTAAATTATGATTTTAAATTCCATAATTAGCCTCCTATCTTAAATAATAATTCATAAATAAAAAAATTTATGTAATATATAAATATTATTTGTTCTCTTTCTTTTCCTTTAATGAATTTATCCAAACAAATTAGGTTAATTTTTTTTTCCTCTCTACCGTCCTCATCCCTCCCCTTCCCATCCATTCCCCTCCCTTCCCATCCTAAAATTTGTCAAGTATAAAAAAGTTCAATTTATAAAGTTATTGTCTATTTATTATTATTGCACTAATCATTGAATCACATTTATTTGATTGGATTAGTGTGCGTGATAAGAATTGCACACATATCCAAAATTAAATTGTTCTTGTGAATCAATGAAGAATGTTTAAGTTTGGGATCGCCCTTTTTTGCTCAAATTTTCATTATGTGCTAAAATTAATTTCGAGAGAATTACTTGTTCCATCACGCGGTCCTGATCATTTTTACGGTACTAATCGAGTTATATCATTATCAGTAAGCCGTCCTAATCTCTTTAACCGCATCCATTTTCGTGTGCTAGTTTTGTGCGAAAGTGATATTATTTTTCAATAATAGGAGCTCGGATTTTAGAATAACCCGGTCATCAATAACAATTTGATCCCTTTCTGATGTCAAGTTTATTTTATTTTCTGTACATGGTTATAAAAATTAATAAAATTAACTGCATTAGTTTCATTAATTTATGTGGCAAACTTAACCTACTCCTCTAAACATAACAAGATTGACATTTTTATATCAAAAGAATAACAAGATTGACATTTAAGAGGGGGAGAATCTTATAATTTTATTGGCCCAGAAAACTTTTCGCCAACTCTCAAGCAGAATATAATGAAAATTCAATAATAGACCCTGTATAAAGGTTTGCAATGACTTGTCTTTTTCACTCTCAGGGGCAGGATAACAAGCATTTGAGAATACCCAAGATGTATGTTATCCCAAAAAACTTTTAAAGTGAGGAAATATCTATTGCCTATATGAGAGTCACTAAACCCCCTCCCTTATTTGTAAAGTCTAAGACCATCTTGTTACTAATTTGTGTGCAGTATGGCGTGATAATTTTAATATTGGAAATGAATACTATATATAACTGAAGAAATATCAATTCAAGTAGGGGAGAGGAGAATATTCAGAATTCAAAAGGGACGGCTATTCTTCTCGTCTAATCCCCAAGATGATGATGTGGATTCTCCAACTATTATTGAAGAGAAATGGGACCCTTTTATAAAGCAGTCACAAACAAAGAATAAAGAGTGGGGGCATTGTATAAGGTTTTTTTCTTTTCTTTTTATTTTTGCAGTAAAAGATTCACCTTGCATGTCTGGTTTAAAATGGTGTCATGATTCCTACTTATCGAGCAGTAGGTCAACACGTATAAGCATTGGTTCAAGTGTTATATGCCTATCTGGCCTTAGCCAGATCAGCTTAAGGGCCCTACACCACTCCTATTATGGTCTGAGGAGATTCCACTCATTTTTTTCTTATTTACTCATTTTTTTTTTGTAAATATTATTTTCTTATTTCTATAGCCAAGCATAAGGCACTCTTATTTGTCTATGTATTAGCCAAGCATGGTGGCCAAAGGGTATATTCTGATGTGGGTCTTGAGACTTGTCAAGTTGTTATTTCGTTCTTAACTATTTTTTGATGCTATTTCCTTCTTAACTATTGATGTACATAAAAATTTAAAAGTAGTCAATTTATCTATATATATAGAAAAAAATTAAAACAAAAATTATTCTGGGATAGGGGGCCTATTGTTCTCTTTTTTACTCACAGTAATGGAGTAAGGCATTGACTTCCCAATAAATTTTTTGATTCCCTAAAATCCTTGTTGCTCTACCGAACTGAGCTATAGCAGCTGAAGCACATGATTGATTAATTAGCTTGAAGCAGACCAGATTAGAATTCTCCTCCCTTTTTTTCACTCTCCATCACTACAGTTTTCATCACTTTGGATAAAAATTTAATAGTTGGACCTATATATATCCAAGTAGCAACTTGACTACTGTATGTTCGTATAACCTGGCCTATATTGGTGTAAAGTGCACGTCTCAACATTATCATGTTGGATTACTAGTCCATTTCATTGGATACTTGGTGATGTGTCTTATTCTCGCTGCAAAAACAAAAGGAAATGGAGGATCTCTTTAACTTGCATATTTCCTTAAGTTTGACATGAATGACTGTCGTCAACTAGCTAGATTCTTAGAGGAGGCTTATGTGCTTAATTAAGCGGAATAACACGCGCTTGATGACTATATTAGAAAACTAACTTCTACGCACAAAATATTCTATAAGCAAATTTGATTCCAACATTACAATATTTTCTAATGCAAAATGATCTCCTTTTCTTGTTTGATTGCTAGTGTCCAATAGATATTTTTTATTAATACAAAATCTTTTACATACAAAAAAAAATAAGCATATTAATCTAGACATTTTGAGTTCCAATTTTGAAAATACGGCTTTTATCATGTCTCATCCCAATTATTTTTAATTATTTTAGGTCATTAAAGATGGACTAACCTAGAATACAAGTGAATAAAAAAAGGGTTAGTCTAGTAGATGATAAAAAAGAAAAAGTTTAGCACAACAGCCGACATATAGGCGTGCAAGCACTAGCTGGCCATCCCCAGAATCTAATATAGTCTATGAATACTCTAATCACATTTAACTCAAGAAGATTTTTCATGATATCGACTTTCAAATCTGGTCGGAAAAGTTGAGATTGAAAATACATTAATTTGCTAATTAAGGCCCTAACTAAGAGGAACCAGAACGTAGATATATATATGCCCATAGTTCTTGGAATATTATATATTTGCTATATATATATCGACATTCTATTGGCATGCATGTTCCAATTCGATCGCAGTCCAAATAAGCCTGAAATATAATATGCTACTTTTTACACAACTAGCCCATCACCTAACTAGCTGGAATAGATAGAGAGTAAAGGCTGCCATGCTTTGTAATTCTCTCCGGCGTCGATACGCCGCAATCCAAAAATGCAAGAAAATAATTTGCCTGGAACATTCCCTTTAGTTTATCTTGTATATAAAAGGAGGGGATTTTGCTAGCCACACCTGTCTGTCTTCTTGGAACCTGATGTTCACTACACATGGCAAGCAGGCAAGGGTGCAGAATCCGAATGAGAACCCCTATGTGGCGTTTTAGGAGAGGGTTCAAGTCTTGTCACGCAGCACAAATATAGGATTTTTGCAAGACATGTATATATAGTTGTATATACAGTCAAGTAAGTTATAATGGGGCATTTGATGGATATGAATCTTCTTGGTGTTGCTTTTCTTGAATTATTGGGGAACCAGGGAATCAAATTACAAGGAAGAAAGGAATTTGACAATGGATCGATGTGCTAAGGAACTGATTCCAAATGGACACAAGAATTACACATTTTTGTTGATGTTTTGCTACCAAAATGAACCTATCAACCATGTCCAACCTGGGCTGCATAAAACCTACACCAATGAGGGTTTATTTGATGCCGGGTAGATCCATCTATGCAAACTGTATGACTTCGACCAAGAACAAATGTAAACTGTATGACGCACGCATACACGTGTGCATCTGTATATATCATGAGTTTTTTTTTTCACGTTTGCCTGCTTATTAGGTTTATTCGGGTTACAACACTTTGGCTTTGATATACAAAGTAAGTATTGGCTACTTGTTAGACTTAATAAACTCTATCGCGGTAGGGCCACCAGACTAATCTCTCCCTCTAACTCCACGAGTCACCCTTACGAGATGAGATCATGACTCAAAGCTGGACCTTGAAGTTGAAGGGGAATGCATTACACCTTTCAGCACCAACCAATGCTGGTTGGGATATGTGTTTTTCTTTGTCATTAGGCAGA
The DNA here is from genome assembly GCA_028386065.3 of Turnera subulata. NCBI lineage: Eukaryota > Viridiplantae > Streptophyta > Magnoliopsida > Malpighiales > Passifloraceae > Turnera > Turnera subulata. The sequence goes on along the minus strand of JAKUCV010002590.1, from coordinate 47,039 downwards.
CTATTTATTCTCTTTTCTTCAAGTAATTACTAATCAGGCTGATCACTTTATAAAATTCTAATACTCCCTCCATTTCATATTAATTGTTGTTTAAGGTTTTGGCACAAAGATTAAAAAATTATTCATTAACTTTGATTTTAGTAAAAAGTATGATAAAAAGACTAAATTAATCCTTTCATTAATTATTTGTTTTTTCAATACTACTCATCTTTTTAGTTCCTATTACTAAGGGTAAATAGGAGAAAAAAAATCTGACATACATTGAATATAACAATGCGTCAATTAATTTGAAACAAACAACAATTCCTAGAACGACAATTAATATGAAACGGAAGGAGTAGTACCCAAGTGGGAACAATCATCGTGCAGGGTGCCTTCATCAGTTCTTGTGCTGCATGCAGTTGGGCTTAATTAGATAGTTGATAAAATATATAGCAAGGATACGTGATGTGAGTGAAAAATTGAAGATACAGGAACCCTCCTATTCCTTCATAAAATATTTAAAGATTTCGAATTCGAATAATGCAGAAAATTAAAAAACTTGATTCTTTAATGGGTTGATACAACATGAACTGAATTAGTCAGAATAAGTGAACTTTTGGCCACCTCTAATTACAGGAAAAAGAAAACATGTTGTTCCATACGACTCATGGTGGACGGATACTTTTGCTTTGAACAGGTAGTCCAATTACAATTAATCTCATCACTCATCATACGATAAGTAATTTTACTTTATACATTTTCCACTTTATTGTTTTTCGTTAGTGATTGACCTCAAGGGAAATGGTAGAGTTATTCTCTTTTTTCTCTCTTTTGGGAGCACCAAGAGAATGGACATGTTGCAGGTAACAACGTCCCCTCATAAGCCTTACTACAAATGGATATCATGGGGAGGGAATAAATAGTTGCAAGTATGTCTTGTCTGACATTAACGTTTAGGGAATCCTGTAAAGGGAGAAAATTAATATGAAAAATAATAGCGTTCATGTACTGACTTGCTGGGTTCTTCTTACCTTTTTCTTGCTCAAGTTCCACACCCTGGCCAAGAATAATTGAAGAGGGAGCAGAAGTAAGAGCAAGCTGAGTTATCTAAATCTCTCAGAAATTTTTGTTGCTTTTGGAATCCCAACTTAAGGAAACCATCTGCAAAAAGGCAAATGTGATAAGAAAAATACCTTCAGGGGGGGCCCACGCATGAGGCTGCGTTTAACAAGTATATAAGACCCTCCAACCCAAACACCAAAGTCATCCAAACTGCATCAGCAATCTCTTCAAACTTCAAAGTAGAGTTGAACTCAGTACTGCTACTTTGTCCATTATTTTATTCTTCGATTTCATTTTTGTAAGGTTAGTGTCTTCAGTTCTTGCCTCCTTTCTAATTGTCAAATGTATATTGTTCAGCCTTATTATCATCATCAGCTGTCTTTAATTTGCACCACAGCTCATAAATATGCAATTTAGGTGGAGCCAAAAGTGTAGTTCAGGCATTTTATAGAAAAAACCTCAGAGTTCACCAATCAGCTTTGTATTTCTTAAAATAATAGTTCTTTTGCAGAAAGAGCTCGGTTCTTGGAAACACTAGTGATAAAAAGACCATAACTCATGTTCCAAAAACATGGGTGGTCTTGATCCTAGGCCTTGGTAAATAATCACACAACAAAACATGAAATTGACTTTACTATACATGTATAGTCACTAAACAACATCCATGGTATAGAATTAAAAGCAGAAGCTAATAGAATTCAATCTAAACTTTGATCTTCAGGGCAAGGAGAATGAGCTGGACAGGAGGAGACTGGATGTGCGCAGCATGCCAGCACCAGAATTTCAAGAAAAGGGAAATGTGCCAGCGCTGTGGGTACCCCAAGTTTGGTGGCCCTGACCCAGCAACATACATAGCCAACACCACATGTGTCAAAGCTGGAGACTGGTATTGCACTGCCATGAACTGTGGAGCTCACAACTATGCTAGCAGGTCTAGCTGCTACAGTTGTGGTGCAGTGAAAAACTACTATGATGCTGTGTATGGGAGCCAAGTATATGGATCAGACGGTTCTGATCCTCCAGGATGGAAAACTGGTGATTGGATTTGCAATAGGTGAGTTCACCATCCACATTTTCCTCTAATTTCACCAAGTCACTGCTACGATTAGTCCACAACATGTAGAACGTTTTTGTTTTGCAAGTGGCATATAGTATAATACATCTACTAAAGTCCAAAAACCCAACCTAGATTAATTCGTCATCTAACCTTTGGCTATTGACTGCTTCATGCACTTTATGGGATCATTCACATTTTCATTAATTTGTTTATTCTTGTTATTAAGTCAACCCATGAACTTTTCAGCTGCTATATTGTGTACATTAAGTACTACAAAATCGTCGGACTGCAATAAGCTTTTGTTTATGGTTTTGTACGTAATTTGTTGGCTGCATTGTTTATTCTCATACGAGGCTAAAACTATAAACTAAACGCATGCTTCTTGTATTTGGATTACTAGATATGAATTACTTGCAGGCATGTTCCACACCTTCTTTTCCTTAATGTACAATAAGACCAAACAAGAAAAATCTAATATTCCTGCAAATTTTGAATTGCTCAGAGTCGGATGTGGAGTGCATAACTACGCTAGCAGGACAGAATGCTATAAATGCAGAACACCAAAGGCTTATGGTGAGCAATTCACACTATATATGGTTGCATTTTTCTTTATCCAACAGTGATTAACATTTTCCAGGTTCCTAATACTTTTTCTTCTCCGTTTTTTTTTAAATTATATTTTCAGGTGAGTATTACCAGTAGTGCAATTACAAGAGAGCGATGCAATAACATTAAGTTCATTTTCACTTCTTGTGAGTCTCTTCCCTCCACATTGACAGAGATGCTTCACTGTCAGAAAGGAGATTAATAAGCCTTGAGTTCAGATGGGTCGAAGACCTTTTTCAAAAGCTTAATCAAGTAGTATTAGTCTTGGGAAGGGATATCATATGAAGGATGGTGTTCTTACATTAAGCTTATTACTTATGTAATCTTTTTTTCTTTTTGTTTTTGGTTAATCATTGAATAGAATGTGCTTTTTTCAACCAAGAAAAAAAACCCGACTCTCTTTTTGGTTTCTGCGTGTGACAACATCTGCTTTTATTCTGAGCTGGTCCAGGCCAGGCATATGTGAGGCAGTGGCTGCCATGTAAGATTAACAAAGAAATTCGAGGCCTAAAGGACCACCAATTATATAGCTTTGGATTCAACCAAGAAAGAAAATGATTGCTAGGAAACACTATAAAATTAATACTGGAAATAAGATTCTAGGAATCCATAGGAATAGTTCACTTCAGAAAGTCAGGCCTGCTCTCACAGCAATAATTTACGCTCCCTTTAAGCATCAAATCTGCAAGCGCTATTAAATTATATGCAGATAAGAACCTGATGCTCATTCTCTAAAAGCATAAATGCAACATCAAGTCCAAAGTGAGTCAATCACAACTTTTCTCTCTCGCCTTTATCATTACTTAGCACGATACTATAACACAAAACTTAATTAACCACACCGTCATTCAATTTTGCTCTTAAGTGTTACCATCCAAATTGAGCCATATATAACACCTCTTCTAAAATAGGAAGATACCAATTAAAAATATATGTGGATGCTGGCACCCAAATGTGGCAAAGACATGCTTGCTGTTTCTTGCCTCTCCTCCATATCGCATCACCAAGCTTTTGAAGTATTCGCAGACCCCTTTGGCTTGATGCTGCTCCATATAATTCATATATGCTTTGCGCGGATATTAAGCAAAATATACTTAATCTTGAGTGGACAAGTTCCCTTAGGATAGGATAATGGGGTCCAGAGACACCAGGACTGGCTGCAAAATGAAATGCCTTTCCTTTTTTATTTTACTGTACGTAGTTGTATGTTTTGATGAATGTCCCTGCATTGCACATCCACATATATAGATGAGATGTGATAATACATAATTGATAATCTAATTAAATATATAAATTTGATGTGAGAATATATAATTGACAATCTAATCAAATAAAAATATAAGAAAAGTTTAACATAAGAATTAACCCGACATTTTAATATTTCTTTTTTTGTGTTAAATTACTACATTGATATATTGAGATTAATAGAAATAAAACTAAAGAGTTAAATCTGTCTTTGTGCCTTTTGTCGAGTAGACCTGGCAATTTGTGTTGTCGTGTCGGGTTAAACAGGTAAACGAGTTCCGATTCTTCAACCGGACCCAATTTATTTAATAATCGTATTGTGCCGTGTCCAACTCATTTGTTATCTTGTCGGATTGGGGTTAATCCGCGGGTTACTTATTAAATTTAACAAGCCTAAAAGTCAGTTTGAAGATTTTCTATTTTGCACAAATTTTTGTATTTTTTAAATAAATAGGCATATAATTAGATTTTTTTATATATTAAACAAAATTATAAATTGAAGAATCATAATATAATAATATTTTAAAGAATTTATAAAAATACGTTTGGATAATTTTAATAATTTTTCCTTAAATATTAAATAAGTATTATATTAAATCAATAAAATCTCTATATCCTAAATATAATTGGGTCATAAATGGTACCTATTAGGTTGACGGGTCAACCCACAACCTAACCTTCTAAATTTTATGTCGTATCGGGTCAATCTGTAAATGCATTGAAAATCTCTACTTATACCTGCTAATTTTGGGTGTAGGGTTTGTGTCGAGTTATGTAATGATACACACGTTCGCCAAGTCTATAATTTCGAGTCACTTAGACTAATAAGTTATAATATCGGAACATAGATAATTATTCCGTCTGTGGGCCGGCGGTTCCTTTCTTAAAAATGGGCTATCGGTCTTTTGAACTTGGGCCTCCGAGCTTTCTATGAAAAGTTTTCTTCTTTTTTTTTTTTCGGAAATCTTCTTTTCATGTTTTTTCTGAAATTCTTTTTATTTCTTGCGTATGCCTCTCTCTGCCCTATTTGATTATCACTTTTAAAAAATAGAACAAGTCTCATAAAGAAAGAGCTATAATATTATTATTTCTGTTCAAATACTAATTAAAACCATAAACTAAACCATAAATAATATCAATAATTTCATTAAAAAAATAAATTATGGAAACTTTTATGTAAAATTAGAAAAGAAAATCAATAAAACAAGTTAAAATTGAGAAAAAAATTTATTGCTCGATTTATTCATAATTTAATTCAATTACTCTTTTCTATATAATTTATTTTTTTTAATTATTTTAGTGATAACTATTACTAGAGAATAATTATATTATAAATTATCACATCTCTAATACTTGCAAAACAGAGTATTATATACAACTCTACTACAAAAGGGCCTAACGCCTAAATTCCCCTATCCTCCATAAGAGGTTTACTAATTACATTTTTGGGAGAATTCAAAATACTCAACCCCGTACAAGAATTGGGGGCCAAGGCAGCAGTGGATCGAGCTACTGAGTTAGCTTCCTTGTGTACAAAATCTACTGACCAAAATGTGTGAGAGATTTTTTTTTTTCTTTTTTTTTTTGGGTGAGAAAGAATGGAAGGGCAAAGCCCTTAAATTAATGTTTAACTTGAAGCAGTAACTACAGCGCTGGGAGTTGGAGAAAGGTGTGAGACTATAGTAACTGGTTAGTTCTATCAGCTATCGCAACAAGGTCAGAGTCCCATTCGAAAGCTTCTAATACCCAGCGAACTACTGCATGATCTAATTAGGCTAAGCGCCGACAAGCCAGCCAAATCTTCCCGCCAATATGAGGCCCTGCAAAATTGCTTCTAATCCCCGCTAGCTTTGTGCTTACATGGAGATGGACCAAGCAGAACAATACCAACCACCCAATCTCCAGTATCATTTCTGCAAACACCCCCTGGACCAGCGAAATTCCTCATTACTCTTTGATGCAGCAAATTTTTTGTTTTTTTTTTTTGGTAAGGATTTGGTTTAGGATTTTGATCAAACACACGGCAGTGTCTGCCTAAATCTGACGCTAACTGTCTTTACGCCTCTTTGTTTTGCAATGTTGCGTCCGATCAAAGCTAAGTAACCCTTCCATATTTATTACAGGGTTGTAATAAATATCTCTTTTTTTTTTTTAAGCCCTTTTTAACCCACACTCAAGAAGACTTTTACTGTTGCTTGTGAGTCAAGTACAATGGGGGCGACGACGACCGCCAGGCTCCCCGAGAGTTGGGCGTTCGTGAACTGGGAATTGCTGGAGACCGATTGGATGGATGTGGACGAGGTGCCCGATTGGATGGACGTCGACGAGGTGCTCGATTTGATGGATGTTGACGAGCTGCAGGTTACGGTGGTGGTGGTGAATGTGGTGAGAGTGGCTTATAATGTGTCGTTCAGGAGGAGGATTGTGGTCCCGCAACGGCGGCTGGCGGCGGAGGAGAAGACTTTGGAGAAGGAGAATCGGGTGTCTGGGCACCGCGAGATTGTTAATCCTGCTACTATTCCTCAACTAGACGGCGAGTCGTGCACTATTTGCCTGGAAGATTTAATAAACAATGATCATGATGATATTGCTCGCTTGCCTTGTTCGCATTATTTTCACTACGGTTGTGCTGTTAAGTGGTTGGAAGATCACCCTTCTTGCCCTCTCTGTCGCAAGAAGTTGCCTCGTTGATTGATTCTGTGGCCTCTCTCTCTTGTCTATTGGACCCGAGTCCCTCTTGTTCTTTTGGTCGCCAATTCGGTATCTAAAGTTTTACCTCGCCCACCCGGATAGCTCTACTTCTTGTTAGTGTTAGGAAAAACTCAATGCCTTATATATACCAGGCAAGTGAATTTAGTTAATGGAATATAAATTTAAGCATTACCCGCTAACAAGAACTGCTAAAGTAGGAAGAAAGATTTGCTATTTAATCACCAGTGCTAGCCTTTGTGATTTTCGTGCACTGTGAATTTACAATACAAGTTTAATAACCAGCCGGAAAGCCTCCTTTTCTTGGATCACTTACTTACTCCTCTAAGAAATTTAATGCTATTATTTCCCTTGGAAGTTTCCAAGTCTTGAAAAACGAACTGGCAAATGGTGCCACCAGCCAGGCCTTGCAGGACACCACCCCTCTTTTGCATGAATTCTCTCAAGTAAGCGGGGAGTTCACAGTGGTCGTTATACACTGTTGTCCATTCCTCATTTGCACGACATCGGGGATGCGCTGCGCACAACAAACAAGATATTGAATCACATGGCATGTAATTTTATGGCCATGCAAGGAAATAGGGGAATCCAATTGAAACCTGATGATAGACCCTTGCAGCAAGTCCTGATGAGAGTGGATCCAATCCCTCGACAAAATAATTCAAAATCACCTTTGTAGTCCCGGCTATGATCATGCCTCCCCCACTGGCTCCTACGTACAACAGCTTTAAGTTGATCATCCTACAACAGGTGGATCTTCTTTTTATGTCTTACGTACATATGCATGCCTCTATTCTGTTTTGATCCCTTGACAAAAGAAAAAAACCCATTTAATCTAATTCTGATGATTATAAAAATTTTACGTTTTGATTCAGGAAGTTTAGATTTTAATCCTTAATTCAATAGCTCAGGCACATAAGGTTTCGATTCTTCCTTTTTTTGTTGCTCAAAATTCTTCCTTTAAATTTGTTTCATATGCCCTCCATGCTACTTGATCTACTTATAATAACTATTTCAAATTTTACGATTTGAGTCACGAAGTTGGCATTTTGATTCTTAATTCAATAGTCTTATTTGTCGGAATTCTTGATTAAGGAGTTACACACATAAGATTATGATTGGAACGGCATTCGATTTTGTTCTAATTAATTCGGAAAAGGACAATTAAGAATATATATGAACAAAACGTAGAATGAAAGAACAATGATGTTGCAATAAATAAGCTGACATCTTCGCTGGATCAAAATTTTTGAATCGTAACTTTCATGATTGGCTGCTTGCTGGTAAGGCCATTTTCGATTCCATTCCATTTTGTCCTCCTCCCTACTTTTTGGAACTGCAAGCTGGTTAATTTGGAAATGGCGAAATGAATGGGTTTATTCTGATAAGCCACGTGAGAGTGGCCAAATGCATCCACGGCTTTATTTTGCAATACATTCGCTCGATAACTCCTAGATATGTTGGCAGAGGGTAGTGTGCAAGACTTGCTTTGGCTAGCTCCACCTGATAATGATAACATAAGGAATATTTCCTACCATAAATGACCAAGCTAGGACCTACGTGAGATAGCTCGTGCAGCTCAGGACCTAACTGAGATAGTTCTTCCGGCTCAGGACCTAGGGGAGATAGCTTAGGACCTGGATGGGATAGCTTATGCAGATTGGCACAAGAAACATGTGGAAAATGTGTATTTAAATAAACAAAGCGTTAGAAGAATCTAACGCTTATGCTTTAATACAAGCAAGAGTTATGAACCCCTTCAGTTCCTACTCACAACACCTGCTCCACCTATTTTCTCTTATAAATTGGGGGCTTGGGTAAGTCTCTCGAGACACAAGAGAAATGCTAGGAGAAATTCACTCTCTCCCATTCTCTCCTCAATATTCTCTCTAGACAACCCTGTTAAATATGCAACACCAATTGGATAGCTTTGGTTGTTACCTAATCTAGTGGAGATTGGATGGATTAGTTTTCCACTTAATTATCTAGATTAGATATTAATTATCTTTCTTAGTTATCATTTAAAATATCTAGATTAGATATTAGTTAGCTTTATCTATTTTTCAAAGTTTGAAGGGGATTGTTAGTTTCCTAATTTCTAGGTTAGTTGTTAATTTTGTAGCCTATATAAAGGCCCTACTTTCTAATGGAAAAGCATCCCAAGCATTAGAGCTTTCTAGCATTTCTCTCTGAGTATTCTAAGAGTGTATTCTCTCTTTTTTATTTGTTGTCTTATTACTACTACTCTTTGTGAGTTTTTCTATCTTTCCTAACCCGAGTTCTGCACGACCTGCTTGTGCAAGTTAGTCTGCTTAGTATCAGTACAGTCTGTCTGTGCAACGAGGTTGGTTGTGTGAAAGGTTAGTGCTTTGTGCTGCGCATAGTTCAACAAACCCCCTATCTAACTTAGGCATCGGAGGGTCCTTGGGGCCACACCCAGGGCATCCCCAAGCCTTTTTTCTCTTTCTTCTTGTAGGACAAATCTCAAGGACCTACCCTGAGGCAATGAGTTGCCTAAGAAGAACCTATCCGAGGCAAGGAGCTTCCTATTAGGATCGGAAGCACGTGGATCAAGTTTAGCATAAAATCCCATATTTTAACATTGGCGCCGTCCGTGGGAACCTGAACAAAAAGTCATGGCATCCACCCCCGAGCAATCATATCCAACAAAAACGTCCGATCCATCGACCTTTGGATCCCAGATACCGGAGGTACTCTGACTACTGAAGGTCTTCCGACCAACGTAAGAGCTCTGACCACCAATGTAGCCCCTAACACTCAACTCTTGGGTGGAGGAACCGAAGACCTGGAAAATTACTCCCCCATATGTGAAACATGGAGAACCTAAAGGGACTCTACACTCAGTAGCGGAAGTACTACAGGTTCTTCTCCTATATGGTTTGTGTTATTTTCTATATGCAAATAAAGACTTTGCAAAATCTCTCTATTTTCATTACATAAATGAGTCAAAAAGCTCTATCTTTTTGTTTGTTATGAGCTATTGTTATCAATTCCATATTGAATCTAATCCTTTTAATAAAAAAAGACCTCTCAATAAGAGGCCTTTAGGACCTCTTTAAGGAACTTCTTCCTTAAGGACCTCGACTTATTGGGAGCATCCCATTAAAAGAAGACAACAGGCCATGCCGCCTATGCAAGTCACAAAAATAAGACGACAAAAGGCCATGTAGCCTATACTAGTAGCAAAGTAAGAAGACAAAAGGCCATGTAACCTATGCTAGTCACAAAGTAAGACGACAAAAGGCCATGTAGCCTATGCTAGTCGCAAAGTAAGACGACAAAAGGCCATGTAGCCTATGCTAGTCGCAAAGTAAGACGACAAAAGGCCATGTAGCCTATGCTAGTCGCAAAGTAAGACGACAAAAGGCCATGTAGCCTATACTAGTCACAAAGTAAGACGACGAAAGGCCATGTAGCCAATTTCAGTCGCAAAAACAAGCCGGTCTAAAAAATCGCACCGAAAAAGACGATTGAAGCATAATAGCCCAAGTAAGTCGCACATTCAAAAAAGACGACTAAGGCAATATAGCCCGAGTAAGTCGCACATTCAAAAGAGACGACAAAGGCAATATAGCCCAAGTAAGTCGCACATTCAAAGAAAGAGAAAATGAGAGAGAAATACGACCAGGACCAAGTAGTCGAAAATACAAAGGTCGCATAACAAGAAACGTACAAAGAAGGTACCACTTTTAGAAGTCCTCTTTATATTGGCTCCCCTCCTTATATCAAAGGTACCTACTACAGGTCCTCCTTATCTCGGAGGTATCCAAAGAAGAATGTCTTCAGGTTCAAAAAAGAAGACCATTTGAGGACAACAAAAAGTAAAAAGTCCTGTTAAGAATGGGGCTTCATGCAAATCCTAGTGAGATCTGCAAAGTCCTCAAGCTCTATCTAACAAGAGGATCACTGAGACAGGGGGCTATAAGAGCTCTAAATTTCAACAAATTGAAATTTGAGCCAATTTCACATTGGTCGTTTGATGAGCCTACATCCACCAAGATGTGGTTCACAAGCTCAATAAGTTCAAAGTTCAAGCTTGGACATATTGAGGTCATGATTGGAATTAGCCATGCAAGGCAATCTAATATGCATTGATGGCCGAAATAAAAGCACATCCTTGAGAAAATAAACTCTAAGGAAAATTATTACACAACATCCCTTAAAGTTGGGGGCTGTGATAACATAAGGAATATTTCCTACCATAAATGACCAAGCTAGGACCTACGTGAGATAGCTCGTGCAGCTCAAGACCTAGCTAAGATAGCTCATGCAGCTCAAGACCTAGCTAAGATAGCTCATCCGGCTCAGGACCTAGGGGAGATAGCTTAGGACCTGGATGGGATAGCTTATGCAGCTAATTGGCACAAGAAACATGTGGAAAATGTGTATTTAAATAAACAAAGCGTTAGAGGAATCTAACGCTTATGCTTTAATACAAGCAGGAGTTATGAACCCCTTCAGCTCTTACTCACAACACCTGCTCCACCTATTTTCTCCAATAAATTAGGGACTTGGGTAAGTGTGGAAGCCCGTACCCCAATTAAATAAAAATAAAATAATTAAATGAATAAGAGTTACCAAAATACTCTTGAAACCCGGGGTACAAAAACCGATGCTTCGGCATACAAACATTTTCCATAAAAATGTATAAACAACGAGATGTCATAAAAATAAACGAGATCAACCGGCTTAACACATAATAAGCCATCACGGCATCACGCCGACATGATTTCACAAATCAACTCCGGCTAACTGCCGACATAAAGATAAAATACTTATGACATCTCGAGTTATTTCACATGCAGCGGAAGATGAAAATAATAATATAACTCAAGATAGAAAATATCATGCATATGGCCCTATGGATCCCACCAAGAGATAATGCACAACTACCTGCTGAAGTGACTGCGTCTGATCTCCGAGTCGAGGTATAAGTGGGTCTGCAGGCTAACTAAAGTCTGAAAAACAACGGTGGCGATTATGTGAGTCGCCTACTCAGTGAACATTAAAAGTCTAAGTATACATGAAAGTGAAGTCATGCTCGTAGGGTGAGTAGCTCACGAGCACAAGTACAANAAAACCACTGATAAATCTCAAGTGGCCGCTAGCTACCTGAGGGTGCACTCAGACACACCTAACCGGTGCAAGTCTTCCAGGGGTGCACCTACATCCCCTGGGCATGCTAAACAGCATAATGTGACCCGAGGTACCCAACCCTCCTCGGGGCTACCAACCGTCACCACAGTAGAATTTAGTATTTTATTCTTAATTACACTTTACATTTTTGTTGAAGTACATTATGCCTCTCAGGGAAGTGTGAATGGTATGTGTCCCTGTCCAATCCGGGCCTGCGGCCCTTAACCATACGTTATTACGGTTGAGATACATTATGTCTTTCAGGGATGTGTGCACTGTAAGTGTCCCTGTTTAATCCGGGCCTGCGGCCCATAATCATACATTATCACCAAAGTAGTTTTTCATATTATATTTCATAACAGTTTTTCATGTAGAAATTTAGACATGTGAGTCAATCAAGCATACAATTCCAATTATCGCATGTAGCAAACAAGGCAAGTAAACAAACAAACCACACCAACATGCATTCACAAAACATATATAAAAAGACTTGTAATGTCACCTCAAAATGCAAGTTATGACTTCTTCCCGATCCGAATCTACAGCTCCCGAGGTATCTCCCGTGCCTGAATACCGGTACATGATATAGTCACTAAACCCATTTTAGAAGTAAAACGTGTATGTACACTAATGTATGCTCTAATCGAGTAACTCCCGTCCCTAACTATCCAATTACATGATTTCCGGGTCTAAGTCCACAAGGATATTTCCTCATCTATATCTCCAACGATTACGGATCTAAGGTTCATCGGTTTAAGTTCGTTAACAATTCTCGGGCCTAAGGCCCACTAAATCCTTAATCACAAATTCCGGGCCGTGGGCCCACTTTCTTAAGTCCATATTTTTACCGATTATGTAATTAGCTTCGAACCCGTTCTTAATGTCCGTGAATTTAATTATTCGTGATTAGGTTCTAAATCCGTAACTTAAGAATCCAATTAAACACCCTAAGCCTCAAATTGAGATTATTGGGCTTGGGCTCGGTTTTTCCTAAAACCGTCCTTAAGCCATCCCGAGCCCAAGGTTAATCGGCCTAACGTCTATTCATGTCGGTAGGTTCTCCCGGCCACACACTCTTTTCTCTCCGCTCTCGGTAATCCACAATTCATGAAATGAATAAATATAAACGTATTTCGGTAATTAAATTCTCAAAAATTAAATACATGGCATAACCGAGACAAACATGGGTAATTACCGTCTAACACTCGTAAAAACGAGAAGTACAGTTCGCTGGGCAGAACCCGAGCCTTCGCCGGAAAATTCCCGAGCCCTCGCCGGAACAGTACACCTTCGCCGGATTCCGGTCACTTCGCCGAAATTTCGCCGGAATTCCCACAGTGTCGACGGACACAGTCTCTGTCCACTGCCATCGTCCAAAAAGCCACCCAACCACAACAAAAACTCAATTCCATATACATACACAGGATTCCAATTCGTCCCTATTATTGAAAACAGAAATTTGAGGTGAGTAGAAGCTTACCGGAAAATGTCGTCCACTGCCAACCCAAGACCGTGAATGGCAGCAACCGAACACGCACACACACGGCTACACAGAGCACTCCAACCAAGATCCCAACACACACCGGCTACACAGACCTATCCATCATTCAGACCCGAGCCTGCAGTTCAACTGTCGAAACAACCCAGAACGAACCAGCAACCAACCACCACCGGACACTGCTAACAACCCACCACAGACCACCAAGCGTACACCCACCGCCACAAAAACACCACGCCTATCTACCGCCAGACGCAGCCTCGCCAGCCAGCCCCGCAACCACCATCCAAACACAATTACCTCCACAAAGAACCGATCAAACACGACTCGACTATAGCACGAGAAGACGAAGAAGAAAAGCGAGAGTCATTGGCGGCTTACCCGGTGAGAGGTGGCGGCAGAGCAACAGCAGTGTTCCTCAAGCGCGTCGTGTTTTAGGCCCATTACCCACGAAGGCCGACAAAAGCCCCAACCCCACACTCGAGTTCGTCCCCGAGTTCACCGCCGTCGATCTTGACTCTACCGGCGTGCTCGTCGCGAACTCAGTGCAGCAAAGTATCACCTCTCGGGCTCGTGGCTGCGGCGGAGTGAAGACGACAGAGGGTTTTTATGTGGGCAGCGACCGAGCGAGAGAGAGGGAGTGAGGTTGCAACCCGGTAGCCAAGTAATTGAATAGGAAAGAAAAAATGGAAGAAGGAAATAAGGAGGTAACGGTATGAAATCAGGGAAGAAGAGAAGGGAAGGATGAGATAAGAAAAGGGAAGAGATAGACAGAGGGAGAAAGGAGGTTGTGGGGGACAATCCCGTTGCAGCCGGCGGCTGAGTGGGAAAGTAACGGGTAGAAGAAAAGAGGGTTGAAGGAGATAAGAAAACGAAAGAAAGAAAAAGAAAAAAAAGGGAAGGAGGGCGCGCCTGTGCTGGCTTGACCTGGCCAGCCAGACGACGTGTCGTCTGGTCTGGCTGGGTCAAACAGCCAGGTTGACTCTCTCTTTTTTTTTTTTTTTTTTAGACCCCCCCAAAACGACGTAGTTTAAACCGAAACTACGATAAACGTCGTGTTTCGTCCCGAAACACGGTTTGGGTCCGACGAAGCTCAAAAATGACATATTACTGCTTATAATTGATAAATCCAATGGGAAAATAAATTAACTTTTATTTCCATTACCGAAATTCAGAATTTTCTTTATAAATCCAAAAACGGAGAACCGGGGCGTTACAGTTCTACCCCACTTAAGGAAATTTCGTCCTCGAAATTCAATCATTAAGTCTGTAGGTCCTACCACGATAAGTTTCTGGTATTTTCCACCAGGTGTCCGAACTCATCGCGGGATACCGCTTATACCCTTAAGCGGTGTTTCTCCTGTCTATAAAAAACGTCCCTCTGAGTTGAGAACTCACTCACAACTATGGACTCACCACTAAGATCCCGTACTACCTCTGACTCAGAGGATAACAGTTACATCGGCGGCAGGGCTTTCCCGACAAGCTCTGACGAGGAACCTCCTAAGAAGCGGTTCAAGACCAAGATCATCGGTCTAAAGGAGCATATGGTGATTCCTCCAAAACGGCGAAAGAAGCGTATAAGCAAGGAAGGACCTTCTGGTAACAAGGATGCAAAAGATAGGAAAGGCAAGGCCACAGCTGAGTCCAGCACACCTCTGCAGATAATGAAGCAACTGGACACTTCACTGAAGAAGGTCCACACTGCAGTGATGCAGATTGAACTGGCCTATATGGGACTCTCTTCTCAGGTCGCGAATATACAAAAACTTGTAACCGATCTGAAAAATCATGTAACTCCGTAGAGTGCTTTTCCTTTTGCTGTAAAAGTTTCTAAATCAATAAAATAAGCTTTCTTCTTAAATCCAAACTCTTATATTACGATATTTCATTTTAAATAGATTAAATCCAGCAATAAGGTATGAAATTAATCATAAGGAAATTATAAACGAACTAAAACTCGTTTAATAAAGTCAAAACATTAGGAGATCATAACAACACAAGTTTCCATATTCGGCGCCCTGGATCGATCGTGAACATCCCCGATCCCGAGAACGTATCGTACACAGTTAACGGTGACGTCTGTTAGCCTCGTAAAAGAGATACCCGTTAACTGACAAGGCGATGATCACGGGAGCGTCCTGTGTCCCTCGAAAGACACGTTACCCACTTGTCCACAATTGTCCGTATGAGCCAAAAACGTCTATCTCGTCTCGCACCGCTCTGCGCTGTCCGACAGCTGTAAGCTTGTCGCATACGCACTCCACTCGAGGTGTGGTCCACACGGTCCAGCCACAACGGACACGGGTGCAAGTGACAAAGATGTAGGAACAAGCCTTAAGAGATCAAATTGAAGTAGCCCGGGAAATAGAAAATTGCAAGGTAGAGAAAGACAGATAACCTCTGGCATTTATTGCCCGAACAACAAACACATAGCGTGTCGAGGCAATAAATGAGGCAACGGTAGAATTCCAAAACGCGGTAACGTGAAATTCGAACGTAATAAACACGCTCCTCCTCAGGTTATAAAAGACGGTAGAGTGAGGAGTAAGTTATCCAAAGCATTTTAAAGCAACCTCACGCCCAGACAAAGAATTCTCCAAAACTCAAGAATAACCAAAACACTTATACGCCCAAACACAATGCCTGCCCCATCATCAGTTTTCTTTGTCGAGGGTGCCAACCTTGGCAGAAGAAATCGATTGGCCTACAGCATGGTCAATGAACGTGTCGAAGAACTACCAAACGAGCTCGGCAGGATGCCCCGGCTGGTCTTCGTCGATGAGCTATACTCCTCGCGATTCTTTGTCACCCCAATGGAAGAGGTGATTTACCTGGAGGATCGCGGCACGCTGAGGACATCCTACTACGGATCGGCGAATACCGTAATGTTCTTCATCTCCGACAGGCTTCAGGAATTCAACCTGGAGTCTACTTGCCAGACAGTGGAGCAAGGTGCCTACTATCAGCTTGCGATGACGGCCCAAAGCATACCCAGGATGACGCGCTTACCTCCAACTTGGCCAAAGGTACGACTGCTGGTTTGGAATTGCAGGGGAGTTGCAAGGCGCGCTCAAGAGTTCACACGTACGCTGAGGGACTTGAAGAACCAGTACAAACCGAATCTGGTTCTTCTGACGGAGACGCAATGGCAACCTCGGGACGATCACGGTCTCATCCCTCTCCGATTCCCTCAAGCTAACCGGTTCGAGATTCCTAGCCAGCGCGACCGAGGCGGAATGTGGCTCTCGTGGAGCGACAGAGTCACGGTCAACATCAACAATGATCCCAACAGTTTCCGTGTCAACGTCGTTCCGAACCGTTAAGTGTATTTTTCATTTAAATAAAATATCAAATCGTTGTAATATTTCCCTTTTATAAAATATAAAATATCAAGGTCAATGTAATGTTTCTCCTCTGTAATATTATTGTTAGTATTAATAATATTTATATTTCTGCTTAATTATGGTATAAATTTTCCACTTATATAAATGCTCCATGAAACAAACATTAATATCTTCCATTTATTAAAATTCATCTTATCCTTCAGCATTGTGCATGTCTTGCGGTGGATCCATAATAACGCCTATATGAATGCAACAAGTCGAAAAACGTTTTTTTAGAAATTATAAATCTGAAACGGGCTTATGCACAGGGAAAAATCATTTGAAAACCCAAAGATCTGAAGCCCGCTCCGCTACCAACTGTGGAAGCCCGTACCCCAATTAAATAAAAATAAAATAATTAAATGAATAAGAGTTACCAAAATACTCTTGAAACCCGGGGTACAAAAACCGATGCTTCGGCATACAAACATTTTCCATGAAAATGTATAAACAACGAGATGTCATAAAAATAAACGAGATCAACCGGCTTAACACATAATAAGCCATCACGGCATCACGCCGACATGATTTCACAAATCAACTCCGGCTAACTGCCGACATAAAGATAAAATACTTATGACATCTCGAGTTATTTCACATGCAGCGGAAGATGAAAATAATAATATAACTCAAGATAG